>CM037152.1:18404016-18616516 GCA_020921065.1 Vaccinium darrowii
CCGCTTGGTGTCATGATGAATCTACTTTTGAATCCAATGCCTGAAGATCCGCTTGATGGGTTTGCGCTTCCCAATCTTTTCGAACCATTGCCGATGGTACAAAATCAACAGCTTGCAGAAGAAGGACAGGGACAGAATTGGCAAGAAGAGAATGAGGCACTCAATGGTACACAGGAAGATGAGTGGGACCCCACGCCCAATGAATGGCAGCTCATGGACCCTAATGATCCTTTGGATGGGTCTACACTCCCTATGGTCTTTGATGAAACATATTTTCCGATGCCACCGTTGTGGGAGGGCCACCCTGATTTCTCCATGATGAGTGAGCATGCCATAAATTGAATGACGGAGGGGATAGAGTTCACACCATATGATTACATAATTGACGAGAATCTTCCCGCACCGCAGGTACAAATCCCCGAGAATTGCAACATTATGGTGATTAATGGCGGATTACCCGATGTTTGGGAGCAGCGAATGCAAGAGAATGTTTTGGCTAATGTATGGGCCAGTCCAAATGAGGGAATAACACTATCACCATTATGGGTTGGAAATGACGAGGTTTGGGCTGTCAATGAAGCTGCATTGGAAAACGGAGATGTATGGAGCGAGGCAACAGTAGAAGGGATTACCGAAGGTTTGGGAGAAACTAGCATCGTGAAGGGGAAGAGAAAGGCGGAAGGCGATCTTGTTGATCTTTACACCGACTACACTGATTTGTGGGGGGATGATATCGACTCTGTTCTTCATCTGCTTCGAAGTGGACGGTTTTATCAACCACCTCAGATGTACACTGGAAACACCTCCAACCCATCTCCTAACTCCCTAAACCAACCTCCTTTTAACCAAACTCCACAGAATAACTCGATTCCATTAAATAACTTAACTCCACCAAATAACCCCACTGACCCAATTGCTAACCCTACCGATTTCCAAACCCTTTTTAACCCACCAGTTGACCAATCCAACACTACTTCTGTAGCCAACAACCGTGTACCTCGTCCAAAATCTCTGCCAACCGCTGAAGAAAATCCCATCCAAAAGCAGCTTGAGAAAACCCCAGCCGCCTTAACCATTTGGGGATTACTCATGAGCTCCAGCGAGCATCGACAGAAGCTTGCTCAAGCGTTGTCTTGTATGGAGATCGCTCCTGACACTACCCCTGAAGCCATGATGGCCGCCATTGCCACCAAACCTACCATTGCCACCAAACCCACTAAGCACACCGTAACCTTCACTGAAGCTGACTTACCTCTCGAGGGAACAGACCACAACAAACCGTTGCATGTCACCATGAAGTGCATGGGAAAGTGGATCCCAGTTGTATTGGTGGATAATGGGTCTGCGCTCAACGTCTGTCCTCTCCGAACAGCTTTATGCTTGGGGCTTAAACCAAAGGATTTTACACCGTCTGATCTCGCTGTCTGGGCTTATGACAACACCCGCCGCAATGTGCTTGGGACTGTGGAAATGGAGATTGCTGCAGAAGGATTCAAATCGACGGTAGAGTTTCATGTGCTCGAGATCCCAGCTTCGTTTAATTTGTTACTGGGACGTCCTTGGATGCATCGTCCCGATATTATGGCAGTTCCATCCACTTTGCATCAGAAGGTTTTGCTTGGGTTGGAAAGCGGGATAGTCGCTCTCTACGGGGATACAGGCATTCACCCTCATGATGAAGATAATGCTCCCCTACTAGAAATTATGCATGATGAAAATGATGTTCAACTTGGGGGTTTTGCTTTTGATACATCCGGTGGTGTATTCACACTTCGCATCGATGATGATTTCTCAATCAGCACTACCGTTCTTGAGATGATGAGGAGGATGTCATATTTACCAGGCACCGGCTTAGGTCGAACTTGTCAAGGAGTGACTCAGTTTCCAGAATTCCCTTCTCAACAAGGTCGTTTTGGATTAGGGTATGAACCCACGTTGAAGGAGATGCAGAAAGGAAAAACTAATGAGGCAGAAAGCAGTACCAATCGCCAGATCCGCTTTGTCAAGGAAGGGTCAAATGCGCCATATCGCGGCCAGCCTGAGCCGTTTGTAAATAAAATAAGTGGAGAGGCGCACCCTGGATTTGAAATCTTTGCTAACGATGCTTGGGATAGTGAAGATGAGCACGAAAAGGTCGAAAAATTGGTGAAAGATCTGAAAGCGGATTGGATTGAGGCTTTGGATGGTGGGATCTTGACGTCAATGTTTGACGAGGTCTGTCTAACAAGTAAGGGTGAAGAGGAGCCAGCGGTGATGATGCTTGGGCAGGAGGCCTTTGAAGACCCCAGTGTGCTGATTGTGGATGCTATAGGAGAATATAAGAATTGCACTTTCACACCTGTTGTAAAATTCACTGGCACCTTCACCGAGTCTGAGTCTAATTCTGAGTCTGAGTCTGTATCTGTCATTGAGTCGGAGATCGTGCCTCATACCACTCCATGTTATCACTTTTCTTTCGAGTTTGAGTCCACTGCTATGTACTGCACCCCTGAGGGTTTCATGAATGAAATGGATTGTGATTTCGCTTACTTTGCTGTTCCCGAAATAAATTGTGTCGACCCCGATGACAATGAGGCTGAGCTCGAGGGAGAAACACCCAAAGAGCTTAAGTCTCTAATCGAAAGGGAAAATGAAAGGCATGCTCAGCCAATAAAAGAAGAAGTTATTTCAATAAAATTGAGAGATGAGGAAAATCCTCGCATGGTTCAAATCGGTTCCGGGCTATCTTCGGAGGAACAAGAATCGCTCATTGATTTGCTAAAAGAATTTGAAGATGTTTTCGCTTGGTCCCACGCAGATATGCCCGGAATTGATCCTGAAATCGTGCAACACCGAATTCCCCTGTACCCCGATGCAAAACAAGTGAAGCAGAAGTTGAGAAAAATCAAGCCAGATTGGGTTGAAAAGGTCAAGGAAGAGGTTACCAAACAATTCAACGCCAGTTTTCTGAAGGTAACTGAATATCCACAATGGGTTGCCAACATCGTGCCGGTGCCCAAAAAGGAGGAAGAGTCAGGGTTTGTGTAGATTTCAGAGATTTGAACAAGGCCAGTCCGAAGGACGACTTTCCTTTACCTCATATCGATGTACTGGTGGACAACACGGCGGGACATGCGTTGCTGTCATTTATAGATGGCTTTTCGGGGTATAATCAGATTCTGATGGCACCAGAGGATCGAGAGAAGACGACTTTCACCACTGAGTGGGGGACATTCTGTTATCGGGTCATGCCCTTCGGATTGAAAAATGCCGGTTCAACTTACCAGCGAGCTGCAACAACGCTGTTGCACGACATGATGCATAAAGAAGTCGAGGTGTATGTGGACGAAATGATTGTAAAAGCAAAAGAGAGAGAAGGACATCTCCCGGCATTGCGTAAGTTCTTTGAAAGGATTCGTAAGTACCGGATGCGCCTCAATCCACAAAAGTGCACGTTTGGAGTCACTGCTGGGAAAATTGCTGGGATTCATGATCACCACCAGGGGAATTGAGGTAGATCCATCAAAAATTAAAGTCATTCTCGATATGGAGCCACCAAGGACGGAAAAGGAGGTACGGAGCTTTCTTGGAAAAATCCAGTTCATCAGTAGATTCATCGCAAAGTTAACATCGACTTGCGAGCCGATGTTTCATCTATTGAAGAAAGGAATACCGTTCAAGTGGGATGACAGGTGCCAGAAAGCCTTCGAGTCAATCCGACAATATCTTTAAAATCCCCCTGTATTGATGCCGCCGACACCCAGGAAGCCTCTGATTCTGTATTTATCAGTAACGCAGTCCGCAATGGGTTGCATGTTGGCACAAGAAGGAGAACCAGGCATTGAAAAGGCGGTATATTATTTGAGCAAGAAGATGGTCGGAGCTGAAGAAAGATACACGCCTTTAGAGAAAACCTGTTGGGCTCTTGTATGGGCCTCCTAAAAGTTGAGGCACTACATGTTAGCCTATTCAGTAACGTTGATCTCTCGGATGGACCCTCTCAAATATCTATTCGAGAAGCCAGCACTCACCGGAAAGTTGGCGCGATGGTTGCTTTTATTGGCCGAATTTGAACTCAAATATGTAACGAGAAAATCAGTGAAAGGGAGAGCTGTGGCGGAGTTCCTAGCAGATCATCCAATTGAAGGGCCAGAAGATACGGAATTTCAGTTTCCTGATGAACACGTTATGGCAGTGACAGATGATATTTGGAAGTTGTATTTTGATGGGGCCGCAAATCAAAGAGGGTTTGGAATTGGTATACTGTTGGTTTCGCCTGAAGGGCCGCATATTCCCCTTTCTTTCAAGTTAAACTTTGAAGTTACCAATAATCAGGCGGAGTATGAGGCGTGTATTGTTGGAATGGAAGCTGCCCTTGAAATCGGGGTGAAAAAGTTGGAGGTGGTAGGAGATTCAAATTTGGTAGTTTCTCAAGCTAATGGTGATTGGAAGGTGCGGGAAGAAAAGCTGAAGCCATACCATAAGGACCTCGACGATCTGATCCATCAATTTGAGCAAGTCACTTTTACTCACATCCCAAGAATGAAGAATCAATTCGCCGATGCACTCACTACTCTCGCATCCATGGTAGAATTACCCGTGGGGGTAAGAATGAGGCCCATTATGATCGAACAAAGAAATAAGCCGGCCTACGAATATGTGATGAATGTTGAAGAAGTTGACGATGGTCTGCCCTGGTATCACGATATCTGGAATCTGATTGAGAAGGGAGAATATCCAGAAGGGGCGAATAAGAAGGATGGGATAGCATTACAAAGGCTGGCGGCACAATACATCATCTGTGGTGGAAGGTTGTACAAAAGATCACACTGTGGCATGCACAAGCTGTGCATCTGCGGTGATGACACGAAAAGGGTAATGGAGGAGATCCATGAAGGAATCTGCGGTCCCCACATGAGCGGGTTAATGATGGCAAAGAAAATTCTGAGGCAAGGATACTTCTGGTTGACCATGGAAACGGACTGCGTTCAGTATGTGCGAAGATGTCATAAGTGTCAGGTCCACGCTAACCTCATGCATGTTCCGCCATCTGAACTTCATACGATGGCAACACCTTGGCCTTTCTCAGTGTGGGGAATAGATGTGATCGGGAAAATCACGCCGCCAGCATCGAATGGACACAAGTTTATATTGGTGGCGATCGATTACTTCACCAAATGGGTAGAGTCGGCTTCTTATGCTACATTGACCGCGGTACAAGTGGCTCATTTCATTAAACAAAATATCATTTACCGTTATGGGGTCCCCAATGCCTTCGTGTCAGACAATGGTGTGCATTTCAAAGGAAGAGCAGCAGAGGTACTTGAAGAGTTCAATGTTCAGGTTCACAAGTCAACGGTGTACAGGCCACAAACTAACGGAGCCGTGGAAGCAGCAAACAAATCAATCAAGAATATCTTGGAGAAAACCATCGAGTCGTCTAGGGATTGGCATGAGAAGCTGCCATTAGCATTGTGGGGATACCGCACTTCTATCCGAACTCCAACAGGGGCAACACCCTATTCTCTGGTCTATGGTATGGAGGCAGTACTTCCCATTGAGCTTGAAGTGCCATCACTGAGGGTGATGATAGAAAGTGAAATCGATGAGGCTGACTGGTTGAACGACAAATTCGCAGAGCTAATGTTGTTTGATGAAAGGAGGCTACGAGCATTGTATCACATTCAGGGGTATCAGAGAAGGATTGCTCGCGCATTCAACAAGAAGGTAAAATCTAAGGATCTGATCAAAGGAGATATGGTGGTGAAAGAGATTCGAGCACCGATATTTGATCCACGGGGAAAATTCAGGCCGAAGTGGGCAGGACCGTACATCATCAAGACTATCCTTGATGGTGGGGCAGCAGTGATCATTGACTTGGATGGTAACGAGTTCAGCAATCTTGTCAACCTGGACCAATTAAAGTGATATTACCCCTGAGAGATGCTCGTTGGGCGGAAAATCGCAAGGGCGAGCCGACCCAAGCAAAATTCAGAGCAAGCCTTCTAGACTGAAAACCCACACTGGGCGGTCTAGGCAAAATTTAAGGCAAAATATTCAAAAAGAGCTCGCTGGACCGAAAACCTGAAAAGGCGGTGTCAGGCAAAATTTAGAGCGCAAAAGGAAAGTGTTAATACCCGAGTGAACCTTAGCCTGAACTACGTCATGACCTGATTCCTCGAAAAAGGATATGTAGGCAACCCTATCTTGGGGTTCGGTCAAAATCTAATAAGTTGGTCCCCGTTCTCGCAATGTCCAAAGGAGAAAGCATATGGAATCAAAATGAACCAAGAGGGGGAAACCCTTCATCGTTCAATCTTATTCAAATCACTCCTTCGATTACATAAGCTGAGCACAAAAAAAAAAAAAAAAAAAAAAAGAGCCCTACATGGATACACCATTTATTTTGGGAAACAGCTTAGTTAAGTTGAGAGAGTCAGTCCATGTTGCTACCAAATCTTGCTTCCAATTCTCCTCTAAGCCATTGGCGGTACCGTCCTCGCAGGTGAATGCTCGGATACTGGTCTCGAACCCAAGTTACTCTACCTCCCCAGTCACGGCGGTAAGCCTCGATTACTGAATGTTTGAATTCAGGAAGGTGGAAATCAGCAGGATATGGGAACTGCACGTCTTGACGAATTCCAAACTGGCGAAGGATGCGCTGAGGAAAGTAAAAAGTGAAGCCTGTCAACCCAGCCAAAACCACCCATGAATGTCCCATATGTGTGGCTGTCATGTCTGGCAAAGGCAGCCAATGACACCTCCAAACGACATGTTCCTCCTCCACCGCCATAAAGAAGTCCAACCATTCCTCCACATTGTGACGAATCTCCACAAAGCCTCTGCTTCTCCAACCCCTTGCCTGATAAATCCAGTCATTTGCCGGATCAGCAACCAACTTCATTTTGTCACATAGCTACATCTGCCAAGCCAAAGCCAAAAACCATAAATCCCAAAACTGAGTCCAAAAATACACAAGCCCAAAAATCACAAGTCAAAAATCCAAAACCAAACCCAAATGCCAAAAACCGAAGTGCAAACCTGAAGTAGGAGTGGACTCCCAGCAAAAACGCTTGTTCTTCCTGATTTCACTGCATCCAAGCCCATGAGAGTTTCTGCTAAAACCATGGGGACAACATCCCTTCGTTGTTCAATTTGCGCAGCAACCGAAATGATTGAAGGGTTAGGATTGCCGTCATTTGGGACCAACAAATAAGTGGCAAAGAGGCACATGCACAAGGCAAACATACGGCGATTCTGAACTGTGTAGTCCAACGGATTACCACGAGGACTAAAATCAGCAAAGAGGCGAAGAATGTCAAGCGAACTTCCGCGAATCAAGTGCCTAGCAAGACCATCACTCACACCGAGTTTTTCCTTGAGGATTTTAACCAAGTTGGCACGGATTGGAGGGACCACTGGTTCGGTCTCGGGACGAGTTTCAAGGTATGCATGAAACTCCTCGATAGTTGGGCAAAGCTCTTGTAAGCCGAAACGAAACACATGGAACTTGGGATCCCAGAATTGGGCAGCAGCATGCAAAAGCTCGGGACGGATAGGAATGGAATGGATATGACGTAAGGAGTTGAGATGGTGACCTCGAAAGTTGAACCAATCAATGTTTTCAAAGCTTGCAATCCATGGTTGAAGCACGGCGGACGCGAGCATGGCCATGACGTGGAGTTGAAAAGAAAGCAGTGGGGAATGAAAGTATAAAAGTGGGATAATGAAAATGGGTGTGGAAAAAATGCTTGGCAAGGCATGGTATTTATAGGAGGAGCATGATGAATAATGACAATTTTGCATGCAAAGATGGGTGAAGAAAATTCAAGTTTCAAAAAGTTCATTTTCAAGAATTTTGCATGGGAAATCATAAGAAAATCTTGGAAAAAGGTGGCATTTATTGAAAAATGGAGAGGAAAACTTTGGAAAAGTGTATGAGTGGCTTGGGAAGGAAATTTGAACAGTTTATGTGCAGTTTGGGGCAGAAGAACGCCATGCAATGGGCAAGAGAATGCCTTGGGAAGAACAAAATTCTGCCAGGAAGCAAGTCTAGGCGCCTGGACTTGACCTTTCCAGGCGCCCAGACTCAATCCAGGCGCCTGGATTGAGTGATTCCAGGCGCCTGCACCCCATCCAGGCACTTGGACCAGCCTGATGCAGGCGCCTGGAAACCAGATGACAGCAACCAACAATTGACCCCCGAACTCATTTCCATGCATTTTTGGCAAGTTTCATTGATTCCAACATGTTCTAACGAACATTTATGACTTGCGGGGAAGTTTTGTTCATGAAAGATCCGGAAAACGAGACGTTTAGACCAAGTTTTTTCACAAAACAAGCTCGGTTTAATGTTTCAAAATCATAGTTGAAGGTTGCAAGAGGATTTTACCAAGTTCAAATGGTCGGTTTGGTCAAATATGACGTTGCGGAGGCAATGAGATGTTCGTTCTCGAAGAAGAATACATGGCATTAGACGATCGTCTTTTCAAACAAGCTCTATGGATGCTAAATTCTATCCTAGGGTCATTTGTGTCATTTAATTCATTTAGATGAATTGTATATACAGTTTTGAGTCATGTGAAGGTGTCAATAACATTTGTTGTCATATCCATTGTATATTGGAGTCATTTATGTCAATATTTGTTCATTAAATGTGTTTCGAGCAAATTCACGAACACTTGTGTCAATAACCATCTCTTTCTGTGCTACCTCTTTATACTTGTTCGTTACAGTTTATGGGAATCTGTTTCTTGTTATTTGTGAGTTTTACAGCCGGTGTTTTTGTTATGATAGAACACATGAGCAAAATGTAAAGTGCAAATCATGTATAAAAAACATAGTATCCATAAGAAAGTCAATGCAAGTCAGATATCAAGACATAATCTGTACTGGGGCAAACATACGCCCGAACAAACAAAACAGGCGTGCAAGCTCGATCTAAGGACTACTAGGGCACACAGACCCGAAATGGTAAAAGAAAAAGCTGATCATAAAGCAAAAGCAAAAACTCATGATATCCTAAGATCACCTAAGTACTAACTACGGGTCACCTATCTCCTCGTCACCGTCGCCCTCGTCCTCGCTCTCCACTGTGTCCTCTGGGACAGGCTCCCGCGGGAGAGACTCATCAGCAACGGTCTCTGTACCCGGCACCTCAACTGCAGTAGAGGGCTCACCGACTCTCTGGCGAACTGATCTCCCGCTGCCGTCCTCCTCCTCGGTCTCTCTCATCGCGACATAGCCTACTTCCTTTGAGCGGAACAGGCGAATAGTCGTCGAGCCAGGACCGGCAACGCCACCTCTCTCTCGCCTCCGGGGCACCTGCAAGCAAAATCAAAGCATGGAGCATGTCAAGTATTCTGCAATCAAACATGTGTCAGAATCAAATCCAAAAAGCTAAGAGGAATACCGGGATAGTCCTGGAAAGAGGAGGACTAGGGACAGCTGGAGGGGGTAGGTCGCCCGGTCGCCAAAGTACCACGTCTGCCCCGGCCACCAGCTGACGAACAAGGGTCCGCAGACTGTGAGTCTGCTCGTAGTAAAAGCGCGCGGTGTCCTGAGAAAACTGCAACAGGAAGCAACAGTTTTAACAAAAGAGTTTCAACATCGATAAAAAGCTGAATGGAATAATGAAACATTGCATACCGGGCCAACAGGAAGCGGAAGGTCAGCAGCTGGTCGAGGGATATCAACATACCCTCTCTCTCCCTCAGGTGTCTGCACAGAGACCTGCCACAACCTCATAGCCTCGTAGGCTGACCTCTCAGAAGGCTCAGGCCCTCCTGCAACAGCACCACCCCACCTCTCTCTGAGGACAGGCACCAGTCCACTACCTCCAAGCACCACCTCCTCTCTCCTCTCCTCCTGAACACCAACTCTCTCGAAAGGGACGTCCTCCATCGGCACGTCCTCACTCACTCTCTCTCTCTCCCTCACTCTCTCTCTCTCACCCCCAGTAGAAGATCCCCCCTCTCTCTCTCACAACAGAGGGGCCAGCCCCCTCTCTCACTCCAGCATCACCACCAGCCTGTCCCTCGGCTCTAGCCCTCTCTGCCTGCTCAGCAGCCAAAGCCTCAGCAGCCTCCAATGCGGCAGCCTCTCGTGCAGCTCTGGCTCTCTCTCTGAACCCCGCCACGTCAAGTGGGCCAGTAAGGTACCGACGCCTGTACTCGTCATAGTCCACTGTCGGTCGGAGGTACTGGTCCAAGGCCGTGTCCAGAATAGTGTACCGCTCTATCTCTGCCAATGTATAGCTCTCAGTCCTCAGAACCAGTGGCGGAAAAGGTCCTGGCACCGCCTGTGCTGGGGCACGTATCGACTGGCGCAGTACCCTGTCTCCAAGATACCACTGCCAGCCGTACGCGCACTCCAGCAACACTCTCCCCCGTGTCAGCTCTCTACTCGGTGTGAGGTACTCGTCGTGAATCCCATCCCACACCTGCCAGTGTACCTGTACAGAAAGCCAGGGGTTCATGAGACAGTATGCAATAAGCGAACAACAAACGTTGAAACAGGTTTTTAAGTCAGTACATACCCCTGCATAAGTAAGGCGGTCGAGCTCTCCCCGAAAGAAGTCAAGCTGGCCACGCACAGTGCTCTTTCCTCTGAATCCTTGACCCCAGCGAAGAGCTCGAGGGATCACGCGTGGGTCCCGATAGGAGGACTCCGGGGACGACAGTCTCAGCACCTCGTAGGCCCACATCTGCAAAACAGTGTTGGAATAGTCAGTAAATGCACAATGTGCAAGCAAACAGAAATTCAATGAAGCATGACATTGAAATGTGAAGTTAATTGGTTTACCTCCCAAGCTGACCATAGCCCGCCAATACTCGACGCCATGCCTCGAGAAACGGATCCCATAAAAGCATAGCATGAGGCCAGAGCCCAGCCTCCCAAGTCATATCTGGCAACCCGGTCAAAGTCTCTCAGCGCTGCTAAATAACCCAGGTGCACGTGGTGACGTCGGTTCGCGAACAGGGTCGCGCCAAACATATAAAGCAAATAGCACCGGGCCTTTTGCTCCGTAGCAAGCCGAGACGTGGGCCTCCCAAGACAATGGTCAGCGAACTGACCGTAACCAGCAGAGTCAGCCCCGTGATTGGGCTTCCAGGCCAGGTAGTACCGCAGCGCATCGTCACTCTGGGCAATCCCTGCATCGAAAGGCAAAGGTTCTCCACCAACTCGCAGGCCCGTAATAGCTGAGAAGTCTAAAGGTGTCATCGTCGCCTCACCAAACTGTAGGTGAAGGGTATTTGTGGAATCCCTCCATCTCTCTGCCAGAGCGGTCACCACAGCATGGTCACGCATTGTCTTCGTCTGTGTCTCTATAAATGGCTCGAAGCCTATAAGTGCCACCAACTCTCTCACGTCGTGGTGGAGGTCCACAAACAAAGACAGTGTCCTCTCGGATGAGCCGTTCACCCTCAGGCACATGTTCACCTGTTCAGACAGAGATACATTTCATAAATACATGAGTTCATGAAGTTCATAAATCCACAATGCATAATCTGTAATGAATTCGACAAATGAAAGTGCGAAAAACCAAGTTTATACCTCCAAGCAATCACGAGAAAGGTGCCTCCCAGGGTCCAGCAGGATCTCCTCTCCGTCATATCTCTCCTGTAGTGAGGTATATCTGTCTATCGCCGAAGGAATAATGTGATGCACTGGCGCGTCATAAGTATCAGCATGAAAAATCGGCCTCCCCAACAATGCCCGTCAGGCCACCTCCACCATAGACACCCTCGGGCCTCTCTCTCTCTCTCTCTCTCTCCTCGGCCTCAACCTCCCTCAGCACCTCAGAAACAGTCTCCTCAGTCACTGGAGGATCGTCCGCTGTCTCCATAGCAATCCCCTTCCCCTTATCTGGCCTACTCGTCCCCACTCCAGAATCCCCGACAGGACCGCTGGGACCCGAACCATCACCTGTGCCCCCACCAGCAGCCTCACCAACACCACCCGTCAAGTCACCACTATCTCTCTCCCCTGTACCCAAATCCTCAATCACAACGTCATCTACACCATCCAAACTCAAAACTCGCTCGCCGGTGTCGCTGACACCTCTATCAAAACCCCCAGTATCACCACCCCTATGTCCTATACCACCTGAACCTCCGCCGGCGGCATCTCCGCCCACCAAACCACTCAAACCACCATCACCGCCCGTCAAACCACTACCACCAACATCACCACCACCCGAACTACCCACAGCCACCAAATCAATAGCAGGCATAGCAAATAAGGTACTACTACTAACAGGAACATCATCAACGGTATGTAAATCGCTCGCAGTGCTCAGAACGGTCTCAGTTTCATTTACCCGGACTGGATTGTCGATCTCAGCGGGATTTTGGGCTTGCACGGGGTCCACTGCCCCTTCCCTTGTGCCGCCGGCAGCCGTGGTGGCCGGCTGGGCCTCCTCCACCCCGGTCGGGGTCTCCTGAACGCCGTGGGTCTCACCCACGGCCTCCTCTGTCGCTGCTACGTCACCCACGGTGGTCTCCACCGCCGGTGGGACCACCTCGGCCCTCTCCTCTGCACCGCCGGCATCAGATGGACCCATAGGAGGGTCGTGAGAACTTGAATCTGCCATGGGAATGTGATTTGTAAACCGAAATAGTGTAAAATCGAATGGATCTGAGCTTTTGATTTGAGAAATCAAGTTTTTGGTGGAAGATTTGTGAGAGAATCGCGAGTTTGGGACCGAAAGGGCTGAAAGAGAAGAGAGAGGCGATCGGGTTATGTCAGAGAAGAAGGGAAATGACTGAGAAATGTAAACCTGGACGTGTTTTGAGGACACCCGAACGGCCGCGACTGTTCACAGTTTTAGGAGTCCAGGCGCCTGAAGTGATTCCAGGCGCCTAGATTGTGTGCTTTCAGGCGCCTGAAGTGATTCCAGGCGCCTGGATTTGGCTGATACGAGTGCCTCCAAGCTAATCCAGGTGCAATGTAATGTTATCCAGTCACGATTGTTTGAAACTTCTGAGCTTTCCCAAGACTTTCTGGAACATTTCTAAAAGAATTTTAGTTCGAATCATGATTGGCACACATGCGATGTGCAACCCAGCAGATTAATCATTCACACAGAAGTTTGATTCATGACAATGAGGTAATGAATTTCAATAAATTATCTTACGAAAAGTCTAAATCATTTTTGAGGATTTATAATCCGTTTAAATCATTTTTGAGGATTTATAATCCGTTTAAATCATTTTTGAGGATTTATAATCCGTTTAAATCATTTTTGAGGAATTATAATCCGTCTAAATCATTTTTGAGGATTTATAATCTGTTTAAATCATTTTTGAGGAATTATAATCCGTTTAAATCATTTTTGAGGATTTTTAGTTAAATCCATTTAAATCATTTTCTGAGGATTTTTTAGTTAAATCCATTTAAATCATTTCTGAGAATTTTTTATTAAATCCATTTAAATCATTTTCTGAGGATTTTTGATTAAATCCATCCATTTAAATCATTTTCTGAGGATTTTTTATTAAATCCATTTAAATCATTTTCAAAGGATTTTTGATTAAATCCATTTAAATCATTTTCTGAGGATTTTTAGTTAAATCCATTTAAATCATTTTCTGAGGGGTTTTGATTAAATCCATTTAAATCATTTTTTGAGGATTTTTAGTTAAATCCATTTAAATCATTTTCTGAGGATTTTTGAATAAATCCATTTAAATCATTTTCTGAGGATTTTTTATTAAATCCATTTAAATCATTTTCTGAGGAGTTTTTTAGTTAAATCCATTTAAATCATTTTCTGAGGATTTTTGATTAAATCCATTTAAATCATTTTCTGAGGATCTTTGATTAAATCCATTTAAATCATTTTCTTAGGATTTTTAGTTAAATCCATTTAAATCATTTTCTGAGGATTTTTGATTAAATCCATTTAAATCATTTTCTGAGGATTTTTAATTAAATCCATTTAAATCATTTTCTGAGGATTTTTAATTAAATCCATTTAAATCATTTTTTGAGAATTTTTGACTAAATCCATTTAAATCATTTTCTGAGGATTTTTTAAATCCGTTTTTGATTTTTTGTATGTGTTTTTGGAAACGCAGGGGTAATGGATTGGGGACGTCTTTATCTTTGACGATACTCGCATCAAATCAATGATGTGAAGTCACGTCAAAGAGGGGCAACTGTAGACACCCCAATCCGGATCCTCAATATTCCGGAACTTCCCCGATGATGAAAATGCCTAATGAGGACAGACAAGGTTTGATCAAAGACTTGAAAAACCCCACCAATAACCTCCCAGCAAATCACCAAAACATCCCTCAGAGCTCTGGAATGTCCCAAAACCTTGAAATACATGCACCTGGATGGAGCCTTCAGGCACCTGGATTGGCCAAGTCCAGGCGCCTAGAAGGGGTTCAGGCGCCTGGATTACATGGTCCAGGCGCCTGGAAATGCACAATCCAGGCGCCTGGATATCAGTCCAGGTTGAGTGTGTTTTAAGTTGTTAGTGGGCGGGAACGAGATTTTGGGGGATTTTGTTGCAGAGTCAGTTGGAGTGGGGTGTGGGGGAGATCATTATACCTACAACTCACCCCCTATGTGACCGCTTACCCTTTCAAAAGGTTCAAGTGGCCCTCTTTGGACCCTTGTTTGCCTAAAAATTGAACAACTCTCCTCCATTTTCAAGGGCTAAAGAACCACTCTCTTATTCTTGCTGTTACTCTGCCAAAACCATTCCAGAAATTTCAGCTCCATCAATCACCTCTCAAACCTAACCCATTTCAACCCCAAAATCATCTCTCTACTTCATTAATCCATCATCTACTCACTTCCATCAACCAAATCACTTCAAAGCATCCACAAACTACCCTTTTAGCTCTGAAAAACCAACAATCAGAAGTTACATTCTTGTAAAACCTACTCAAAAAACCATTCCAAGTTCTTGATCAAGTAAAAAATGTAGTTTTTCTACCAAGATGTTCAAATAGGCCCTGAGGGGGACTCAATCAAGCTCTCTTTGGTCATTTATACCAATAGAGGGTTTGAGAGAGGTTTGAAAATCATCAAAAGAAGAATCAGTTTGTGAATCAGAAGCTCAATCCAGGCGCCTGGATCATCACCTTCCAGGCGCCTGCATTGACTCCAGGCGCCTGGATTCCTCTCATGCAGGCGCCTGGACCCTGTTTTATCTTGACATTTTTCCCATTTTCTTTTACATTCTGATCATCTTGGGTACATCACTAGCATACCTGGGTACATAGTTCGTTACATTCTATGCTTGAATCATCATGTGTATGTTCATTTCAAGCGTTTTGAGTTCATAATCATACTTTGAATGGGAGATTTTATAAGCAAGAATCACTTAAATATGTCTATGCATCACTCTTGAGTCCTGTCCATTTAGCTTTAAGGTGTTACTTTGGGGTTTCATTTGGTACTTTAGTATAATCTCTCATGAATGTAAAAAATGAGCATCATCACATCATTATTGTGGCATTTTGAGCATTATTTCATTACATATAAGTCATGTTCAAGTTTTTAAAATCTGTTGCTATGTGGCTAAACGCTGTCTAGAAAATATGAAAACTGATTAGAACATTAAACTTGTTGATTTCTGTTTGAAAAAGACACTTTAAAGTTTCTGTCTGGATGGCATCCAGGCGCCTGGATTAACCCCATCCAGGCGCCTGGACCCAATCCAGGTGCCTGGATTCACCTTTTCCAGGCACCTGGATTCCATTCAGGTCCACACTTTATGATCAGTTTTGAGGCATTTTAAGGTGCTTTGGGGTTGTTTCAGTACAATTTTTGCATCTTTTATGTAAAAATCATCGATTCATAATATTTTGTGCAAGCATCATTGTCCATTTCATTACTCTTGTTGGTTCGTTTATGTGCTCTCATATAAATTTGTAATTAAGGTCCATTTAAATAGCATTTTCAAACTCTTTTCAACATTTAGTAGAGACTGGTAAATAGGTCGGGCGTGTAGGGTGCTTTGAATTCCTTCCCTTCGCGTAACCTAGCTTCCGGACCCGAGAAATCTCATTTTAAAGACCGGTAAAGTATTTTTTCCGTTCCAAGGGCAAAAGAGTCATTTTTGAAATGGTTTCTCGGGTAAGGTCCTTAAATCCGGGTGGCGACTCCATTCAACCAATCAAAACCATCTTTCAAACCGCAATCATTTTCGTGGACATCGCGCTCCCGCGGGGTGTTCACAGTCTCAATCTTTTCTCTAACAATCAACTCCTTTTACTTCTCAACACACCCAAACACTCTAGTTTCTCAACATGACCACGCATTTTGATTTCTTCAATAGATATTTTCTCAATATCGAGACACCTCTCATAAAATGTACAATAAATACCACACAATTTCCAACTCCACAAACATAATCAAAACAATCGAGGAATGTAAAAAAACAACACACAACCTATCACACACAACAACACATCACAAACAACACACAATAAAAAACACAACATGTCCAACTCCACGAACCAACAACTCAATTAAGGAATGCAAAAGACTAAACGATTAGACATTCAAACATCCCACCGACTGTCTCACTTACCAAGGTCTCAACATGTCAAACCTTCCCAAACTCATGTAATTAAGGATATTTTCATAATTTTACCACGGTCAAAACCGTAAGCGTATCCGTCAGTCCATGCCTCCAATACACTCATAAATATCCCAATTTCATTACTAGGAAAACAATTTAACATATACACATGAATATCACAAAAGCCCCAATTTTGGTTTAAGCCATAAATTAGAAATTTCACAATACAACAACATCTACGAAAATCGTATGTAGAAATCAAGAGTTTATTATCTAAACACATAGATATATAGAGAGAGGAGAGAAATCCCTACTTGACTGGGTTTGGAGAAAAACCCCAACTTCCGAAACTCAAGCTCCAAGCTTTCATGTGTCTGTGACGCATCTCACGTGCAATTTCAGCTGATACACCAACTTCAAATCAAAAGCTGCTATTTTCTAGAAAAATTAAGAAACAAACTTTACATACTTTCGAAGGTATACGAGTCTAGTATTAGAATCAAATAGCGGATTGAGATTTCAAGCTTCCTAAACAAAATTATAGCTGTCTCCGTAAGATGCGACAGTGCTGTTAGCACATCGAATTTCAGCACCACAGTCCCCTCAAACATTTTTCATATTTTATATAATTCAAATTAAATTCTAAAACTTCACCAAAACATAGTAGACACATATGGGAATCGACATTAAAATTTTCGTAAATTTTCCAGTTCTGGAAAAATATAAAAAAAAATCATCCAAAACAGAGATCTGTAGGAAAACGGATGAAACAGACTGCCTATCTTTGAAAAATCACCATCAATTGAAATCTTAATTTTTTTGAGTGATTTTTGTTCCAAAAGTTTCTTAATGAAATGAACTTTAAATTCAAGAAGGGAAAAAAGTCTAATTCATACTCCAAAGATGAGAAAATAAACAAATACAGAGGCTACATGAATCTGTCTCAGAGAAAAATTTCCAGATCTGCAGATCTGATTTCAAGAATTCATAGTGAATTGAATTCTCAATGGATTTGAGTGATTCTAGCGGGAAACGAAAGCTCTCTGAGTTAACTTTAAATCATATGAAGGAACAAAAACCTAATTAATGATTTATGAAGGAGATATTTGCCAAACACCGTGACCCAGTCAGCTGTGATAGACCACTGTACATAACGGTATATATATACACGAATTTGTACAACAAAAAACGACGGAGGGAAGAGACATACGTGTGGAGATGAAGCTTGGGAGATGGAGGTGATGATCCAACAAGGTGCAGATGGTCGGACTTGGGGCGGCCGGACTCTCTCTCTCTCTTCTTTTTCTTCTTCTAGTCTTCTTCTTTTCTTTCTTTTCTCCTCTGATTTCTTTTCTAGAGAATAAAGGGAAGAGGGCGGGAGAGACCAAGGTCACATGGGGGAAAAAGGGTGTCGGCATGCTCTCCCAAAAATTGAGGGAGGCTAAAGCAGTACAATTTACTTTACGCGGTGTTCTAACTGTCCGGGTTTCGATTTTAGAAAAATACCAAAATATTAGTGCTGACTTAGAAAATCGTGGGCAATGTCACCGTGTGCTCAGAATCGTCTGGAAAAATACCAAAAATTGGACACGCATTACGATGCAATCCTGAGTGACGTCATTAGATAGGTTTAAGTACCACCACCGCAACAGGTAAGCTAATATCACCCACGTAGCTAAAAAAAATTTATATTCCACATCTTTATTTTATTTAACATAAATATTTGTGGGTCTTTACAAGACCCAAGCCTGCTAATTGTGGATGCTATCGGAGAGTACAAGAATTGCACTTTTACACTTGTTGTAAAATTCATAGCGACTTCCACTATGTCTGAGTCCGTGTCTGAGTCGGAGTCTGTATTCAGCTATGAGTTGGAGATTGTGCCACATGGCCCTCCACGTCATCACTTTTCTTTCGAGTTTGAGTTCACTGCTATGTACCACACCCCCGAGGGGCTTATGAATGAAATGGACTATGATTTCGCTTACTTCCCTATTCTTGAAATAAATTGTGTAGACCTTGATGATAAAGAGGCCGAGTTTGAGGGCGAAATACCCAAAGAACTTTGGTCCCTAATCAAAAGGGAAGATGGAAGGCATGCTCAGCCAATAAAAGAAGAAGTTGTTTTAATAAACTTGAGAAACGAAGGGGACCCTCTCATGGTTCAGATTGGCTCTGGGCTATCTGCGGAGGAACGCAAGTCACACATTGACTTGCTTAAAGAATTAGAAGACGTTTTAGTTTGGTCTCACGCAGTAACATTGTGCCAGTTCACAAAAAGGACAGTAGAATTAGGGTTTGCGTTGACTTTAGGGACTTAAACAAAGTGAGTCCAAAGGACGATTTTCCTCTTCCACACATTGACGTGCTTGTAGACAACACGGCAGGGCACGCGCTACTATCTTTCATGGATGAATTTTTGGGGTACAATAAGATCTTAATGGCACTGGAAGACCGAGAGAAAACAACGTTCAACACTGAATGGGGGACCTTTTGCTATCGAGTGATGCCGTTTGGGTTAAAGAACGCCGGGTCAACTTACCAGAGGGCCGCGACCACTTTGTTGCACGACATGATGCACAAAGAGGTCGAAGTGTATGTGGACGATATGATTGTGAAGGCAAAGGAGCAAGAGGGGCACCTATCTGTGCTTCGCAAGTTTTTCGACAGAATACGCAAGTACCGCATGCGACTCAACCCGCAAAAGTGCACATTTGGAGTCACCGCTAGGTAGATGCTAGGATTCATGATCACCACCAGGGGAATTGAGGTGGATTCGTCCAAAATCAAAGCTATACTTGAGATGGAGCCGCCTCGAACGGAGAAGGAAGTACGGAGTTTCCTTGGGAAAGTTCAATTTATTAGCAGATTCATCACTAAGTTGACTTCAACTTGCGAACCGATATTTTGACTTTTGAAGAAAGGAGTGCATTCAAGTGGGACGATAACTGTTAGAAAGCCTTCGAAGCCATCAAGAAGTACCTCCAACACCCGCCGGTGCTGATGCCGCCCGTTCCCGAAAAGCCTTTGATAATGAACTTGTCAGTTACCCAATCAGCAATGGGATGCATGTTGGCACAAGAAAGTGATGATAGAGTCGAGAAGGCAATTTATTATCTTAGCAAGAAAATGGTCGAAGCCGAAGAAAGATATACGCCGTTGGAGAAGACATGTTGGGCTCTTGTTTGGACCTCCAAAAAGCTGAGACACCACATGCTAGCCTATTCGGCCATGTTGATTTCTCTAATGGACCCTCTAAAATATCTGTTCGAAAAGCTAGCACTTACCGGTAAGTTAGCACGTTCGTTGCTCTTATTGGCTGAATTCGAGCTCAAGTACATCACAAGGAAATCAGTGAAGGGAAGAGCAGTGGTAGAATTTTTAGCAAATAATCCAGTGGAAGGACCGGAGGACACCGAATTTCAGTTCCCCGATGAGAATGTCATGATAGTAGTCGACGATGTATGGAAGCTGTACTTTAATGGGGTTGCGAACCAAAAAGGATAGAGTGCTGTTGGTTTCGCTGGAAGGGCCGCATATTTTGCTTGCTTTCAAGTTAAACTTCGAAGTTACAAACAATCAAGCAGAATATGAGGCGTGCATTGTGGGAATGGAAGCCGCCTTGGAAATCGGTGTTAAGAAGTTGGAAGTGTTAGGAGACTCAAACTTGGTGGTATCACAAGCCAATGGCGATTGGAGAGGAAGGGAAGAAAAGCTAAAATCGTACCATAAGGACCTTGACGAATTGATTCGATAGTTTGAAGGGGTGACTTTCACACACATCCCTGGAATGAAGAATCAGTTTGCCGACGCCCTCACTACTTTAGCATCAATGGTTGGGTTGCCTGCTGAAGTAAGGTTACAATCGATTATGATTGAGCAAAGAGACGTCCGGCCTATGATTATGTGATGAATATTGAGGAAATAGATGGTGGTTTGCCATGATACCATGATATATGGAACTTGGTGGAAAGAGGAGAATATCCGGAAGGAGCAAGTAAGAAGGACCGCACCACCCTGCGACGATTAGCATCACAATACATCATCTGCGGAGGAAGGTTGTACAAAAGATCCTACTGTGGTATGCATAAGGTTTGCATCCACAGTGATAAAATAAAGAGGGTGATTGAGGAAATCCACAAAGGTGTGTGCAGTGCCCACATGAGCGAAGTCATGCTAGCAAAGAAGATCCTAAGGCAAGGATATTTTTGGTCAACCATGGAGACAGATTGCGTCGAATATGTGCGGAGGTGTCATAAGTGTTAGGTCCACACGAACCTCAAGCATGTGCCTCCCACTGAGCTACACTCAATGTCGTCACCTTGGCCCTTCTCAGTATGGGGCACCGATGTGATTGGAAGAATCACCTCGCCAGTGTTCGAATGGTCATAAGTTCATCTTGGTGGCAGTCGATTACTTCACAAAGTGGGTGGAGGCGGCCTCCTACGCCACTTTAACGGCAGTCCAAGTAGCACATTTCATCAAGCAAAACATCGTCTACCAATACGGGGTTCCCCAATCGTTGGTTTCTGATAATGAGGTGCATTTCAAAGGAAGGGTCGCCGAAGTGCTCGAAGATTTCAATATCCAGGAGCATAAGTCTACTATATATCAGTCGCAAACCAACAGAGCTGTAGAGGTAGCAAATAAATCCATCAAGAATATCCTAGAAAAGACCATCGAATCCTCAAGGGATTGGCATGAGAAATTACCATTGGCGCTTTGGGTCTATCCGTACTCCGATAAGGGCAACACCCTATTCGTTAGTGTATGGTAAGGAGGCAGTACTCTCGATTGAGCTTGAAGTACCGTCCCTAAGGGTAATGATGGAAAGTGAAATTGATGAAGCTGATTGGTTGAGCAAAAGGTTCGCCGAGCTAATGTTGTTTGACGAGAGAAGGTTGCGCACGTTGTATCATATTCAAGGGTATCAAAGGAGAATTGTTCAAGCATTCAATAAAAATGTGAAGCCTCAGGACCTGATTGAATGAGACATGGTCGTAAAAGAGATTCGTGCACCGATATTTGATGCAAGGGGAAAATTCAGACCAAAATGGGCAGGGCCATACATCATCAAGACCATCCTCGACGGTGGGGCAACAGTGCTCATTGACCTTGACGGGAATGAATTCACCAACCTTATAAACTTGGATCAACTCAAAGGATATTAACCCTGAGAGATGCTCGTTGGATGGGAAACCGCAAGGGCGGGCCGATCCAAGCAAAAACAAGAGCAAGCTTGCTAGGTTGGAAACCTGCATTGGGCTGCCTAGGTAAAAGTTAAGGCATGAAAATCAAAAGAGCTCGCTAGATCGAAAACCTGAAAGGGCGGTACTTGGCAAAATCTAGATCGCAAAAGGTGAATGTCAATATCCGAGTGAATCTTTGCCCGAACTACGTTATGACATGATTCCTTGTAGAAGGATACATAGGCAGTCTCAGTCTGAGATTTGGTCACATTCCATCAAGTTGATCTAAGTTCCCATCATATCCCAAGAAAAAGAAAGGACGAACAACATTGTGAACCAAGAGGAGGAAACCCTCGTAATTCAATTTTATTTTAATAACTTCTTCGATTACAAAGCTGAGCAGAGTGCCTAACACAACAAAGACACAACAATCACACTGAAAAGAAAGGCTGCAACATGGGTCCATGATTTATTCTGGGAACAGTCTAGCTAAGTCGAGTCTATTAGCCTTAAGCGCCTCTAAATCTTGCTTCCACTTCTGCCCTCAACCATTTTCTGTATCGTGCGTTTGGGTGTATGGCAGGATAATCATTGCGAACCCAAGTCACCCTTTTCATCCAAGAACGACAATATTTCTCCATGACTGAGTGTTTGAACTCCAGAAGTTGGAAAGATGCGGGAACGGAGAACTGTGTCTCTTGGCGAATCCCAAGTTGGCGAAGAATGCGTTGTGGAAAGTAGAAGGCGAACCCTATCAAACCTGCCAACACAACCCATGCTGGTTCGAGGTGAGCCGTCATCATGTCCGGCAAAATCAACCAATGACACCTCCAAACAACATGCTCCTCACCCAAAGCCATAAAGAAATCAGTCCACCCATCCACATCACCATGCTCCTCCACAAACTGCCTGTCATCCTAAATCCAAGGATCATAAGCCCAATGGTTCTCGAGATCAGCCTTCAACTTCACCTTGTTGCAAAGCCACATCTGCAACCAAAACCATAAACCAAAAACTGTGTGTCAAAACCAAGCACCACTAAGCCAAAAAGCCAAACACCAAATGCCAAAAAAAATGAAAACAACCAAAACTAGAAACCAACCTAAAGCAAGAGTGGGTTGCCTCCAAAGACATTTGTCCACCCAAAACGAATCGCGTCCAAACCTATATGAGTCTCAGCCAAAACCATCGGAACCACATATCGGCGTTGTTCTATTTGCAAAGCAACCAAAACAATGGAAGGGCTTGCATTTCCATCAAAAGGAACAACCAGATAGGAAGCCAAGAGACACAGGCAAAGCGCAAACATGAGCCGACCTTGGAGAGTGAAGTCCATCAAATCCCCACAAGGCCTCAAATCCACAAAGAGACGCTAAATGTCAAGAGCATTGCCTCGAATCAAGCACTTGGCGGTGCCTTCATTCACGCCGAGCTTATCCTTGAGAATCTTGGTCAAGCTCCCACGAAGAGGAGGAATCACTAGCTCCATGCATGCACGACTTCCAAGATACACTTGGAATTCTTCAACAATGAGGCAAAGCTCTTGAATACCGAAGCAGAATACGTGGAGTTCGAGATTCCAAAAACGGGTAGCTGCATGCAAGATCTTGGGATGAATGGGGATGGTATGAATGAAGCACAAAGCATTGAGACCATGACCCCAGAAGTTGAGCCAATCAATGTTCTCAAGACTTTCAATCCAAGAACCAATGACGGCTGGAGTAAGGGCAGCAATGTTTGGAAGATAAAAGGTGGTAGATGAGGAGTGAAAAAGCAAATGAAAGATGGAATGTGAGTTGGTGTGGAAAATGGCTAGCTAAGGCAAGGTATATATAGGAGAAACAAGATGAGACATGCAAAATTCCCATGCAATATGGGAAATACAAGATTTCATTTTCAAGATGGTCAAGTGCAATGCCTTCCATGAGTTTGCATGGGAAAAGTTTGAGATTGTTGGAAACATGGGGCATTTGTTGAAAATGGATAAAGAATGCTTTGAAAAGGAGAGAAATGGAGTTAGGAAGGTGAGCAGGGAGTTCCCACGTCTGTCTGGGGTAGAAAACGCTGCTGGAAGTGCAAGGAATCACATTGGGAACAAGCAAAACCTATCCCCTGGAGTAGGCATTGAGCGCTCAAACTCCTCCACCTTGAGCGCTTGAACCATCTTCGAGCGCTCAAACCCAACCTCGAGCGCTCAAACTCTACAACCTGCAGAATCTGCACTTTTGTGTTTTGCCACTACAAAATCCACTCCAAGCCTCCTAAACCTTGTCCAACTGCCAAAGCATGTCCCAGCAACTATTTATGACTTTGCAGAGCCATCGGGGGTGAAACTAGCAAGCAAATGCATGATCGGTACATCAACAGCCATTCAAGGCCATGAAGTGATATATACAAGCGGTATTAGTGTTGGTTGCCACATTCATCAAAGTCTCAAGTGTCGCGTGCAAGTATTGTTTTATGAATATGCCTTATGAACCCTAAATTGCATTCTAAGGTCATTTTGTGTCAAGCAAATGTGTTATGTCCACTTGTGCATAATTTGTCAATCAGTTCAAGTTTATGAGTTGAAAGCATATATGTACATATTCAAATCATGTCAAGCAATAAAATGCCTTGTCCAAATTCGCAAGCATACGCCCTTTCTTTCAAATGCTAAGTGTGATTCTTAGGCTCATTATCTTGGGTTTTGTATTGTGCAAATTGTCTTATGAATTTTACATGTGATCGATGGATGTTTTCTCAAAATGAGAAACACAATGCATGAATAAAAGAAAGTGCAAATTTGATATATCTGTGGCATAGTCCATAACAAGGCATGTACAAAGGTCATCATCACTAACGTGTGTGGGGCAAACAGGCGCCCAAAGCAAAAACAAGGCACGTAGGCCAAAGTCATCTACCGGGGCACGTAGGCCCAAATGTGCAAAATCTATCTATTGGGGCACGCAGGCCCAATCATGTGTAAAGCAAAAGAAGAACTCAAACGCCTCCTCTCTACTCTGTACTAAGGAGCTCCATCATCGTCATCGTCGTCGTCGTCACTAGGCCCCTGAGGTGTGTCCGAGAAGTCAGGGTCTGATATAGAATCATCGCCGCCACCCGACCCCGACCCTGACTCCTCGCCCGCAGAAGGCGTTTCCTCGACTATAGCAGCTGGTGTCACCTCCGTCTTCCAGCAAGTCAACTACCTAGGACCCGCTGCCTTAGTGTAGACACCCCACCTTAGTTGTTCGTAACGCTTAGGCCCTTTGGTTGTGCCATCGCCCGATGATGAACATGTTGGTACGATTTTATCCGCTTCGAGAAGAAGAACTTGATGCAAAGATCTGTTACGGTAGCATATCGTCATTTCCTCGCCCAGATTTTGAAGGATGTTTGAAAAACCTTTTGTTGAAGTTCCCAAAAATATTTTTGTTGAGTTCCGGACTAAGTGTTTTTCAAAATGGTGAGTAATTTTATTCCCCAAAAGTATTTTATTTTTAATCCACAAAAAAACCTTGATTTTAGCCCAATTTATCGCTATTTTTGGACCAAAAATCAATCCGGAACACGTCAAAATGGACCAGAATGTACCCGAACCCCACCCAAGCCAGCCCAGCCCGTACCAAGACCAGAGCCGGTCCAGCTCTAGCGCAGGGCTAGTTCGGCCCTACCAGAAAAATTCTTTTTTAGGCCAGAACATTCTAGATTTGCGTGCCACCGCCGCTAAACACAAAAAAATCATATTTTTGGTCATCCCACATCGCCTAACAAATCCTTTTTTCACCTGGAATGAGCCTATATATACCCCTCTTCACCTAAGGTTTTAAGGAGAGAAAAGAAGAGACTCCAAAAAAAATTCGAAAACACTCATAAAACCTCTTAGCATGTATAGTGTAAACCCCTCTCCGGACTGAGATCAAGTCTTGGTCCAACTTTGGAGTAGTTTAGTTAGTTCTTTTTCTCTTCAACGTCGGAAGGCTGCCGGAGAGAGGTCAAGCATCAAGACTGTCTTAGTAGAGACGGTCTAGTTCAGTTCGGTTGTTTCCTAAGGGCGACCGGCTCAGTCAAGGTATGTTCCCCTTTTTTATTTTCTTTATTGTTTAGTTATTTTAGTTTAATTAATTTTGCTTTCAAGTTAATTAGTTTAGTTTAGTTTAGTTTAGTTTAATTAATTAGTCGAATTAGTTTAGATTAAATTAATTAATTTTGTTTATTTTGTTTTGGTCTAGTTTTGTTTATGAAAGCATGTTTAGGATTTATTTATGCTTAGTTCATGCATAATTTAGTGATTTTCAATTATGTTAAACATCCAGATATTCTTAGCATGCGAAATTACTGTTTTGCCCTTGCATGATTAAAGTAGTTTAATTACGGTTCTGCATGCATACACCTGCACGTAATTAATATGCACGCATGATTTAATTGCCAGCACAATTGTTATTCTGTCCGAGTTGAATCCCGCACGTAACATACATAGTTGTTATGTTGCCGGTTCGGATACTTGAAAAGTTCGTATCTTAAGTAGTTACCCTGTCTGCATGCATCCTTACGCGTCTGCCCATGTCGTTATGTTGTCCGCATTACTGCATGAATATTGTCAGTTTATGGACGTTGTGCTGCCCGTTTGTCCCCAGCCTGTCAAATTACCGCTTTACCCCCTGCATCTGCATATTGCATGATTAATTAGTTGTCACGCCCTTATGGTCTTTCCATAAGTAACAGCATACATATGGTTTCCATATTTAGAATGTTCCCATATTAGTAAAGTTTCCTAATTCATGTCGAGTCCTGCATGCATATAGTTTCCATATTTAGAAAGTGTCCATTTTAAGAAAGTTGCCTAATTTGATCATGTTTACCGTTTCAAGTCCATGTTCTGTTCATGCATGCATTCGTAATATTCATTTAATCATGTTTAGTTTATTATTTGGTATCGCATGGGCCCTGTTTCAGTTCAAGGCCATATCATATTCACATTGGATAGAATCCCTAGAAGTAGGTGCACAATCTGGCATTTGCAACGGCGGATTAATCTTTTGTTTTGCTTGTGTTAGTTTCATGCGAGGAACCGAAGGTAATTGCTTATCATCACTTATGGATGTAAGATGATAATAAGCTATTTAGCCTCGGGTCACCGTTCATAGGATGTTTGTTTCTGTTTCTTGGGTGCTACATCTAACGGAGGTGGTTTTCAGATGGTTGTTTTTCAATCTTGCAAAAAGACAGTTTTCTTTTGAAAACGTTTTACTAAAACTCACCTATCCGTTTGCTTGAGTCTCATGCATTTAGGGTAGTAACAAATCGAACCAGTGGTGATGACTAGAGGCCAATCATTTGATTGGGCGGAGTGGGTGCCTAAATCCTTCCCACTCGGTACCTTAGGCCCCGGACCCGTCTGTGGTGACAGGGATTGAGCCTATCCATATATAGAGACATTCAAGGTTCTTGGACCTATAACTAAGAGGCGACTCTAGTCTTCACTTAGTATTCGTAACCCGAATACTCGGTAGTGCATATGGTCATCAGTCCAGCATAGAGACAGAGGATAAGACGCCGCATCGAGTGCATTTCCGGCAATGGAAGCCAGCCCAGTTCAACCTCCCGGTGACAGGAGCAAAAGTGGGGCGGGAGGGGCGCTTACACTCAAGTGCTGCCTCCTCCTCCTCGTCCAAACCAAACTTGGCATTCTTCGAGCGTCCAAGACGAATGAAAGGAATCCTGGAACTACTGGCACCATCGTGCTTCCTCTTCCTGGTGACTGGAGCTTGTACAAGACAAGAGCCACAGAGAATTGGATTAGCAAAAAGATGAAATCTACATGGGTGGAGTCTAAACTAATACAAGTGATGCATATCGAGGCTACTATCGAAAGAGGAGAAGCTGGAGTGGCTGGTGGTGCGATATTGTCTGCTCGATGTAAGGGCACCCCAGTCCCAAGCATCAGCCGGCGCAAGAGGATCCGCATTCCTTGATTTTGCTCGTATAGTGTCTGTGCAAGCTCATAGGCTACCTGCAAGTAAACAAGAGATAAGCATCAGCAACATGGCAGTTTAGACATCAATAATCAAAAGAAAATGTGGTAGTGAACAATGCATACCGGTCTCTGCAGTGGCCTCGGTCTAGTGGGTGGTTGCAGTATCTCTAACGCACCTTCCTCCCCGTCGGGAATACTCACCCACACTGACCACTCGGGTGCCTCAGCCACCCCAGCCTCCCCTTCTGCAGGGGCACCCATTCTCTCCTGTCTATCTCCCTGGGAAGTCCCCTCTCCCGCAGCTCCTCTCGTAGTAGTGCCAATAGCCTTGTCCGATTCTGCATTCACTTGCTGCAGCCTCGCTTTAACCACTTCCAAGGGGCCGGCCAAGTACCGCTCTCTGTAAGCCTCATAGTCCATCTCAGGGCGCAGGAACTGACCCAAGTTCCTCTCCAACACCGTGTACCTCTGTGTCTCCTCAAGAGTGTAGTTGCTGGTCCTCAATACACAGGAAGGAAGCAGGGCAGGCATTTGAGGAAAGGCACTATGCAGCGACTAGCGAGTGACCCTGTCACCAAGGTACCACTGCCAGCCGTAAGGTGACTCGAGCAATATCCTCCCACTAGTGATCTCTCTGCTCGAGACAAGATAGTCTTCATCTAAGGCCTCCCATATACCCAGTGGACCTACATTAACAAGTTCAAGCATCATAATACAGTTCAATGTGCGAAAGAAATCCATTCAAGTGCATTATGTAAAGGCTTACCATCCCCTTGGAGAGCAGGTCAAGAGAAGCGCAGTGTGTCGAGAGTCAAGCGAGGATTTGGAGGCTGATGGAAGTCCGCCCCCCAACAAAAAGCGCGAGGGAGCACCTCACTCGCCTGAGGGTGAGTCATCTCTGGGGGATGTAAACCCAAGACCTCATAGGCCCAGAGCTACAAGACGAGTACAACAGGATGCATTTCAATGCAAATACAGCAAGCAAAGCAAGTACAAAGATGCATAATGGAATCAAGATACAGCAACAAGTAAAGAAGCGCAAGTTTCATATGTCCCTTAGACTCCACAAACCAGCCAAGCTGGTCCCCCTCCTCCTCGAGACTGCACCCATAAAAGAGTAGCAAGCAGCAAGTGTAGGGCCTCCCCAGTCGTACTGAGTAGCCTTCTCAAAGTCTCCCAATGCAGGCATGAAAGCGAAGTGTACCTTGCAACGCTTGTTGGCATACAAGGACGCCCCGAAAACGTAGAGCAAGTAGCACTGGGTCTTTTGCTTAGCCTCTGTATGTGACTGCGGTGCTCCCGTACACTGCCGTCTGAATTGGCCATAGTGGGCCATATCTCTCTCCCTGTGGGGTATGAACGTAAGAAACCAAGTCAGAGCCACCTCGTCTTCTCCCAACCCACAGTCATAGGGTATCAGCTCGCCACCCACTCTCAAACCAGTCAGTGTCGAGAAGTCTAGCGGTGTCATAATAGCCTCCCCTAACGTAAGGTGGAAGGTATTCGTAGAATCTCTCCACCTCTCCGCTAGAGCTATCAGCACTTTGTGATCGTGCAGAGTCCTCGTAAGAGTGAAGATGAATGGCCTAAACTCCGTTTGATATACCAGCCTCCTCACATCCTCGTGCAGCTTGTGGTAGAGCTCCAAACTGCGAGCCAAATTACCATGAATAGTTCAATCCAATCAATCAGCAGTCAATCCTGTATCAATGATCAATCACGTGTGAGTAATTGCAAGTGCAGTAAAATGAAAATCAATTTAAGCCTGAGCCTACTCCTCCTATCTAAGCTCATCCTCAAGCTCCATAGCATAAGTCTCAGCCGCCAACCTCTCCTGCTCCTCAGTAGTGGCTCTCGACCTCGCCTCAACCTCCTTCCGTACCCGTATAGCCTCCCTCACCTCCTCAAACACCTGTGGGTTCTTCGCCATTGCCGCCATCACATCCTCAGGAGAGGCAAACTCTGCATAGTCCTCGCGGGAGATACCCACTGGCCCCTGCTCCACAACCGGAGTCTCCTCCATTGCAACCTCCTTACCCCGTGGCTCGCCAGTCCTAGAGCGACTACGAGTCACCGGTGCTGTCACTGTCACAGGAGCCTCAACAGGCTCGTCGATCACCAACGAGATTGATGCACTAGCTCCTGGAGTGCTAGTCGTCACCCCTTTCGGTGGAGCCATACCCCTACCACTGGCCGCCACTCTGGCACTCCTCCTCACGGCACCAGTAACCCCTCCACTGTTGCTGGGTACACTCCTACCCGTAGCACCCCTGCTACTCCAAGGAACACCACTCCCTGTCGCCCCCCTGCTACTACTAGGCACATCACTACCCATCGCACTCCTAAAAGGCATCCCCCTCCCTCTTCTGCTCCTCCGTATGTCTTCTATCACACTCCTCACACTCAATGGCGTCTTCACGTGATACTTTATTTCTGCTATAGTGAACGCCCACCTCGCCACAGTCGCCATGTCACACCTTTGACCTTCATCCCAACTATGCACACCACCACTCCCTCCTCCACTACTCAAATCAACATCACCACCGCAAACCACCACCCTCTCTCCACCAACAACACTCCCACCACTGCTAGAACCACCCACAATCCTTTCGGTAGCCCTTGGAGGAGCCGCCAACCCGCCACCGTGAGCCACCGTGGTGGCTTGAGCACTGGGGTCTGCCATAGGAACTCCGGTTGCCCCAATGCCACCATCGCCGCCATCTCTCCACCCCTGCAACTCCTTGTCACTCCACCATCACCCGAAACCTCACCACTGCCAGCATCACCATCGATCAGGCCGCCCATGGGCTCCAAACCCCCATGGCCACCATCTACTACCACCAAATTGCCATTACCACCATCACCCGTCATCTCTCCACCCTCCACGGCCTCCTCTCCGCCCTTATGAAATTAGTAAGTGGTTTTATGAGATTAAGCTTGATTAAAGTTGATTAGAAGACAAAATTCAAGCATGGTTTACTAGAAAACTTCTTAGTGTGCTTATTAAAGTATTTGGGAGAAACTAACTAAGATTGAGTAGATTACTTACCCAAATCTTTAATTGGTTGGCTCTACAAAATTAGTAGGTTGATCATACCAAGAGATGGTTTAATTTTTTTACTAACAAGTTTCTAAGTGGCCCATTAGTCTTATTTTTGTGTAAATTAGAAGTTTTCTTAAAAAATAAAGTGAGTAGAAAATTTACTAACACAAGCGTTCTAGAAATTAGAAGTTTTTTTTATTGTTTTAAAAAAAGTACACATGCCTCCTCTACTGGATTTGAGTGCTTTTGTTCCATTCTTCCTACATTTGGATTGTAGATGGGTTAAAAGTGATGCATGATGATACACTTGTGCTTAAAACTTCAGAAACGTGGATAAATAAACTTGAGGTGTCCACACAATTGGGAAATGAGTATTGGGCCATGCATAAGCATGATTAGAGTGAGTGGGAGGGAGGATCAGGTTGGCTTAAGCCAAACAACAACAACACACACACTATACAAAGATTAAAACAGAATACAAGATTGAAATGAACTAAAAACAAACATAAACCACAACAGGGTTTGAGCGCTCAAAGAGGGAGGCCTGAGCGCTCAATCACCATTCTGGGATTATGAGCTTCTGCAATTTCAGACCACTCTTTGATGTTGGTATACACTAAAATCATCTTGATATTGTCCAAAAGTATGTAATACTTCTGTTCATTTCACAAAACAACATCAACATTGGTTTGATGATGATCAACACCTTTCTTATGGCTTTTGGAGTCTTTGATAATGATCAAGAGCAAAACACAAAGATTAAAGAGAACATTCACCCAACAGAAACCATGAGAAAGTAAGTACCATGGGATTCGAAGGACAAGGCTGAAAGCTGTGGTCGCGGTCATAACATGCAAATAGAGCATGAGGTAAATCAATTGGGGAAGAGTCCAATAGGGAATTGGGTATTATGGAACGAGGAACTGGGCAGCGAGCCATTGATGTGAGTTCACCTTCGTGGGGTCTTGGAAATAGTGAAAGAAAGAGGAATAGGGAATTATCTCAGTCATGGCGGTGTCACCGCTATGGCGTAGTGGGTCATTATCACTTTCATTGTTATTTGCACAGTGGGTTTGATCACATAGCGGGTAAGTGTTCTGAGAAAGATTCATTTAGGTCTCAGGGGTTGTGCCATAGGTGTGGCCAACCGGGTCATTTTCGTGCACAGTGTCCTCGACCACGTAAATCTCTTCACTGTTGCGGCTAACTTGGCCATCTAGTGAAGAATTGTCTGCAGAGAGCGAAATCTAGTAATGAGTCAATTTTCGTACAATCGTCAGGGTCTAGGCAAAGCGTTAATCAACCTCAGAGGGGTATACATGGGCATTCGCATGGTCGACAGACCGCTTTGGGTCAAGGGTTTTGTGATGAGCGGCAAACGAGTTCATCGACATCGAGATAGGGTTCGAGCATGAGGGATGGTTGTATGCAGGGTCAAGATACTACGGGAAGAGTCCATGTTGTTGCCACCATTATTTCACCACCACTCACCATTTCTCAAGTTCCAGAAACTTCGATCATGAAGGGTATATTCATTTCATTCAACTTATTTGCTATAGTTCTTTTTTATTATGAAGCATCCCATTCATTTATGACTATATCTCTTGTACTTGCCTTAGAGTTCAAAACCAAAAATCTTAATCCTCTTTTATTGGTTGATACCTTGTTGCATTTAACACATATCTTGATGGTACTTATCGGGATTGTGAGTTAGATATACCAACTAGTTATTGACTTTGAGATTACCGTGTTGGGTGAGAGTGAGACGAGGTTTGATTTCCTTTGGGGTATGGACTAAGTTTCTAAGAGACATATGATTTTGGGTTTATTTAATCGTTGGGCATGTACTTGTATTTTCAAAAAAAAAAAAATTCTGCTGTACTTTTATGGAAGCGTCGGGAACCGTTGGAGCATTACTTCTGTGAACTGCGGAGATGAGAGTTAACTCATTCTACATTGGTACATGTATCTTGCATCATTACTCTTGCTCTACCGAAATTTTTACAACTCTCTTTTCTCAAGTATCGGTGTCGGTATAAGAATCTATTAAGTTAAATTCGATGGTGTCATGTTCAAATTAGCTTGCAAGCAATTTCATGTTCAAATCTTGCCGATGTTGTCATCCTTGGTGTCCAAACCTAGTGGTACTTTTGGTTTTGGGAAGTAAATCGCGTAAATCATTTGACCATGTTTTCATATGAAAACTTGTTGAAAGTCCTATCTATTTCTGGCTTAGACCCTGTATTATATTTTCTTTTTCTTGTCGTGATGTTATCTTATTTGGAAAACATGTCATTTATCAACAGTTAAAATATTGGCTTCACAGTATACCCATCTAGGTCCAACAAGCTCATATTGCTAAGATTTTTGTTTAACTAAATTGTGAAGTTGTAGAGGGGTTATGGTTAGTTATTCCTGTCAGATCCTTTGGATGATAACAAGATGGTGGGTTGACTTCATGTTTAGTCCTCTTTGAGTTTGACCTACTCGTTAGTTTCTTTAGAGCTTAGAAGCATGATTCAAAGTGCTTTGGTTGTTATGTCAAGTTCAGTATCACGTTTAGTCCTAACCTCAACAATTTCCTTAATGAATCTTTAAATCGGATGAGTCTAGTTCACCCAACAAATCTTCTCTGAAGATGCCTTTGCACCTCAATAGGTTATATTATTTGTGATAAAACTTTGGACGACTTGTATTGTTCATTTATTGAGTTTGATGAACTGTATCTCGTCCAGCCTCTCTTGGTCATATTTATTATTGTTTCATGGAGGAGCCTCAGTCTCATTTCACCTTTGTTCTTGAAACCTTAAAAGATCGCTGGTTGTATGCTAAGTTTAATAAATGCGGGTCTTGGTTGTCCGAGGTTAAGATTGGGGTCATGTTGTCCCGAAAGATAGGGGGTGCATTGATCCGGGCAAGATTGAGTGAGTTAGGAGTGGCGATGACCGCATAATGTGATTAAGATTTGGAGTTTCTTGAGTTTGGTCCAATGTTATCTTCTTTTCATTCTTGTTTTCTCTCATTTGGCTACTCCATGTAGTGCGACACCTCTAGGGAGGAACCTTGCGATGTAAGCGGGATGAGTGGTAATGTTTGAATCGTGGAAACCAAGGACACACGAGCAAAACTATTTTAGTGTGGTGTAGAACTTGCAATTGATGAATTCCTTTTGAAGAATTGACACCATTATTTATTTTGTGTGCTTCTTGCTTTTCAATTACCAATCCTATTCAGAGCAGACTATTAGCCGTTAGTACAGTAGAGATCACGCGTTTCTCAAAATATCACCGTGCCAGAGTTTGTCACGTTTCGGGTGAGGGGGCAAGTTATCATTGCGTTACATTGGGCCATTTGATATTATTGACAAGGTTGGGGAAGTCGCGTATCGTTTAGCACTACCACCACGATTGTCGGGTATTCACGATATTTTTCACGTTTCCATGTTAAAGAAGTATGAGCCGGATCCGTCTTACTTTCTAGAATGGTCCGAACTTGAGCTTGAGGCCGATGAGTCTTACAGAGAAAAGCCTATATGGGTCATGGATTTGCAGGAGATAACGTTAAGGGGTAAAAATATTCGACTAGTGCGGGTATTGTGGAATAACTTTGGTAGCGAGGAATCAACGTGGGAAAGAAAGAATGAGATTACAGAGAGAAATCCTGAGTTCTTTTCATTATGATAAATGTAACTTGTTCTAATTTGATCGAGTAGTCGACTTGTTTATATTCCATGGATATGATGTGCCTTATTACTTATTAAGTTGATGTGGACGTGGTTGGTTGTGGATTCTATAAATTTCGAGGACGAAATTTCTTAAAGGAGGGGAGAATGTAACAATCCGAGTATTTAAATTTCATTTCTCGTATTTTTTAATCAATGAAAATGTGCTCTTAATTGAAGTTTGAGTCCGAGCCCATCGGCATATCATATGTGAGTGTGTAATGGTGTACCGGGGATTCGCTGAATGATTGAAATGTTAGTTTTAGAGTTGTGGGGGTGCTTGGAGTGTGTTGGAGTTGTATCCATTGCGTTTGGGGGTTGGATTGGTTAATGGAGGAAAATCTCAAAATTTTCTCAATTTGTTCCGAAACTGCCTTTTTTGAGTTCCGAAACTACCTGATCAGTGGCTTGACAAAGCTATCCCAGACTTCTAGTTTTGGAACTGCTTTTTCTTAGTTTCGAAACTCATGATCAGAGGCATGGTAAAGCTGTTCTCGTGGACCAGTTCCAGAACTAAATGCAATTTCGGAACGGCCAGCATTTTTTTGAAATTTTTTTGTGTGATCTGATCAACTATCTACAGGGGACTTGTAATTTTTTTCACTTCATTTCAAGACGTTGAGCCCTAGAACACACCTCTCTCTTCAAATCTCACCCAAACCCATTGATTTCAACCTCAAATCTCTTGAAATCTTCAAGATCCTTACTTCTCAAAGAGTATTTTTACTTGTATTTGGGGATTTCTCACTCAAGGAGGTAAGAACACATGTTCTTGGCTTGTTTCTCTCCTCTATTACGTTCTCTCTCTTCACTCTCTCTCTCTCTCTCTCAGAGTATACTGGTGAAATCTCACTCTTGTAGCGTGTTATTTACTTGATTTAAAGCTTGGATATTGATTTAAAACTCAGAGGGAGGCGATTCTTGGTGTTTGGAGTCTAGGTCTTGATTTTGTCAGGGTTTTCCTCAAAACCTTCTTTGGTAGGGACTTTTTTCTCCTATTTCTAAGTGTTTTTGGTTGATTTGTTCATACATTAATTGTTTGATCATGTATCTTTTGATTCCTTTGAAAACCTCTATTGTTCTAGGGTTTTGATCTAAAATCCTTCTTAGTTGTTTGATTCCCTTGGGTTGTTGAAATTTATTTCTCTCTCTATGTGCATTTGATTATCGATAACACTTTGACCTATCCCTTGTTGTACGAGAATTACTTGACAAATGATTACGTTGAGTTTTAAACACGTTTCATTGGTTGTTTCACATATATAAGGACACTTGAGATCACCTACGTATATTTGATACATAATGACATGGGTGAATGGGTCTTGAAACCATGTCTTTGAGTTTAATGCACTACATTTTGACGAACACCATAGGGACACGTGATATTGTATTCTAAGAACTTCAATCATATTTTTGTGGGAGGTGAGTGAGAGGCTTAATGACTTCTTAATAGATTGGTTGATACGTGGTGATGTCTTGGGGTTTGAAGGTGAACGATTCGTGAGGAAATGGGTGCAAACTTTATACTGTTAAGCCTTATATGGAATGTGTTGACTTGCGTCGTTGAGTAAGAATGAGGTGTGATGCATGAAGGGTGGACGTGTGACTAACCCTTTATTAGTGATTGAAATCCTTTTGATAGATTGAGTCACATTATGAAAACGTTGGTTATATTAATACCAAGGACCACCATCTAGTGTGTTGCTGTGAATGGTTATATTAATACCAAGGACCACCATTAGGTGTGTTGCTGGGAAGGTTATATTCATATCAAGGACCACCATCAGGTGTATTGCTAGGAACACCGTGATTCGGTGTGGATGATGCAATGTAAATTAGTGTAATTGTAGAATAATTATAGTGATCTATGAATTTTGGCAGGGGAATACGGGCCTTGAAACTTCCGAGTATGAAATAAGAACGCGAATAGATAGTATCGAGATGATAGAATGATATACTACTGATGCTTCTAAAGATGAATGAAGGGAGCCTTAGCTATTGGGTTGTGAATGACGTATTGTTGGTAATATGGAAGTGGTAAAACGTGTTTTAACAAAGTAAAATTACAAAGATGTACCGCGTTTATACTAACAAAGGTTTGGTCACAGACGTAAAGAGGTTTATGAGCATTTGGGCACTTAGATTCTTAGTCATCTTGAGTTGAACCTTTTGTTTATCCTTGTTGCATTGCCATACATTGTTGTGCTGATTTCATCCCATTTGCATTAAGTGATAGCAGAAAGATTTTCCTACTGGACTAGTGTAGCTCACCCTATCATTTTCAGGTACACATCGAGGAGCATGACGTGGAATGCATGGAATGATTCGCATGTTTGAAAGTATACATGAAAGAGTCATTTAACTACAAAGTGTAATGTATTTTGGATTAGTAATTTGTGACTATCCCAATCTTTTGACATGGACAAATGTAACAACTTTTGAATACTTTTTCACTTGTACATTTGGGATATGGGTACCCATTGACTAGAATTCATGGGTGACTTTGATCTGTGAGGAGACCATGGAACTTTGACTAGTGAATATATCAACTTTTATTTTGAAAGGATGTTATTTATTTTATGTTCTAAATTTGAGGGCGTGACAAATTATGTCTTTAAGGTGCTTTTGGCAGATAGTTTAAATGGGTTAATAAGAGTGGGTAAATAAATAAATAATTTGAGAATATACTTAGTTATCCTTTGTGAAAATTTAAGTCATCTATTTTGGTATCTTATATATATTTTGAACAAAACCACATATTTTTATACAAATAAACAAAACAGTTACCAAAAACATAAAAAGTGAAATTACTTTAGCTAAAACCCCTTTAGCATCCAACGGTAACAGTGATGGCACGTGTCATTAATAAATTTGGATTGAAAAAATAAATACCTAGTTTAGATTGCACAAAATCTATTTTCATAACAATTAGAGTAAATTCCATTTTCAAAACAAGAATAAAAAAAAATGACATTGTTAAATATACCATGTATAGAACAGAGTCAACCAAAAAAATCATGTTGTGTTTGAAAAAAATAAGGTTGCACAAACTAAAGTTATAAACTACAAAAGTACTAAAAGTTGGGTGGAAACATAATAATTGACAAGTAGACAAATTTGGAGAGGTGAATAAAAGGGATAGTTAATTAGGGGTTCTGTTCGGAAAATTTACTTATATTTTCATCCTAATTGGTTTGAATCATTAAGTTGGCATTCTCAAATTCAAACAAAACCTCAAACTACCCTCTCTCTCTCTCTCTCTCTCTCTCTCTCCCTATAACTTCAAATAATCTTATTTTCTAATCTTTTAATTCCTTCTCTCTCCCAATCTTCTCTCCCCTAAAATTAAAAAAACTACTCAACCAAATACCAAAAAAGAATGAAAAATTTCTTATGACAACAAACAAAAAAAACATGATAAATTAATTGATTTTCATAGGCTAAGCAAAAAAAATGTTAAACTAATGACGACAATAATTCCGAAAATCAAGAGCCAACATCCCATTTTGAAAAAACCCATTACCCATTATCCCATTTAAGTAGAAGATATCATGGCAAAATGGTGAGTTTACACAGGGAACATGATTTATTGATTAACCATGTTTACTTTTCATGCATAGAACATGGATTATTTATTAACCATATACCCATTTTCCCATATAAGTAGAAGATATCATGGGAAAATGCTGAGTTTACAAATGGAACATGGTTTTATTGATTAACCATGTTTACTGTTCATGTATGGAACATGGATTATTTATTAACCATATACCCATTTTTCCATTTAAGTTGAAGATATCATGAGAAAATGGTGAGTTTACACATGGAACATGGTTTTATTGATAAACCATGTTTATTGCAGCCTAATGTTAATGCATGGAACATGGATTATTTATTAACCATGTTGCCTCTATCATCACAATGCTTGATTATTGATTAACTGTGATCATATAGGGAACATGGTTTTTATATTTAACCATGTTTACTGTATTAAATAACACAAATTCTCAAATCAATAAACCATAAATCATGGAATATTTCGAAAAAACTTAGAAACCATATTAAATTGTGCCAACACTCCGAAATCTTGGTATATTTTAAAAAAAACAATAATAGAAATCATGAAATATTTATTAAATGAGTTTTTGGATAGGGAATTAAATTTCTCACAATAACACAACGAAGCCCATGGACCAAAAGACAGTACTGTAGATAGCAAGTAGTCCACCAAAGTCAACACTCAGGATACCTATGTATAGGCATCATGTACGTATACGGCCGTTTACACCTGTACGGGGATAAAATCCACATAAGGTCTTGATATCGTGCGTCCTCGCCGGAACCCTAATCTGCAAGACAGACAAGGGTTAGAGCACTTTTGCCTCTCGTCGGCAAAGGCCCTCTGATGCTTAAGTTAGTATTGGATTACTAATCAAGCAAAGAATAATGCGTATAACAGAATGTCACAGTGTACCTTTCTTCATGGGCATAATGCTGTTATTTATTAGGTGTAGATGACCTATTGTTGGAGGCATAATGTAGCCTTTGTTTCCTATTTGCATTAGGAAACCCCTCCTAATAGGACTCTTCCTATTAGGAATAACGTTTCCATATTTTGCAAGATCTCGTCTTGCAGTAGTGATCCTTTCCATATAGGATTCCTTCCTAGATGCAGTGTATTCTTTATTGCATTAGGAATGCTTATATCAATCCTTTTATTCTCGGAATTGCTCCTTATCTCATAAGGAACCGACTTAAAATATTCTGAAATGTCTCACCGCCATATATATTAAAGCGGTGCCATGCTTCCACATTGCTCGGCATAACTCATACAAAGCTCATCCCATCTGTGCCGAGCTAGCACTGGGCTGAACTATGTATTTCAGAATGCTTTTAAGCTATATTCGCAACCTAACTAGCTCGGCTATGCCATGGGACATCACTTTGTGGTCATAGCCGAGCTAGTACACCCTCACTTGGTGTATAGCATATCATCTTGACCCTATTCATGGTCAACTCAGCTCAGCATAGGGTTGGGGAACCCTTACGCAATAGTCCCGAGCTAACTACCCTCACGTGATTGTTATTTTTAGCATGTGTTTTAGTTCTTCCAAGGGTAATTGGATTTTACCCTCTCCAATTGCTCCCCAGCTCTGCCCACCATTGTCATTCGTTAACAATGCGCAGAGCTTCAACGGCCTTAGATTCATCCTACTGCACTCCCCTCCCTCACATGGGGGGAAAAGTTACTTTTCATTTAATGCGACGTGACCCGTTGGTGATCTGATAATCGCAAAGGACGTTTTTCACTGACGTGCAACAAGCGTCATGCCTTAGTTTATGGGGTTTTGGACGGGATAATCATTATTCCTACCCCTAAAACCTTCAAACTTCTACCTCTTCCCCTCCTCTACTTCCTCACTTCAAACAAAAAAGTGAGAAAGAGCCATCCGCCATAACCGTCGCATCTAGAGTTTCTTTTTCACAAAACTTCCTTCGTTCTCATCAAAGACCCCCTTCTTCTTAGGGTTTTCCTCCATTTTGTAAGTGTTCCTGTTTCTCTCCAGTACACCATTTCTAGTTTTTCTCTTTCTCTTTTGTTTGCTATCGTCATCTTCTTCCTGGGTTTCAACAGTGAAACCCTAACCCAATTTGACATGGGTAAACATAGGGCTCTTTTGAGTAATGCCAAAAAAATAGCAGAATTTCGTCGTAAATACGAGATTCCTGATGATGTCCAGTTTCGTTTGAATAGTCGTGACGACTTAGAAGAACACGGTCAATCTAGGGATAAGATTCACATCCCTCTAATTTTTATTGTAGAGGGTGGTCTTAGGTTCCCTCTTCACCCTTTCTTCAGAGAGGTCTGCAATAGGTGTAGATTGAACCAAATGTAGTTATGCCCTAATTTCGTTAGGGTAGTCATGGGCACAGTCGCACTGAACCGGCTCCTCGACTTTCACTTGGACAGGTGGGATTTGCACTTCCTATATAGTGTAGTCTCCACAGCCGATAATTTTTACTATTTCAAGGCTAGAAATCATAACCAGAAACTTATCACTGACCTACCCAACTCCTCAAAGGGTGAAGGCGAAGATTATTTAGTGGTCACCGATAATTGGGAACCCAGGGACGCCGAGGGGAATACAATTGATTTTTTTTGCCCCACGGCCGCTGGCCAACCACGTCAGTACTCAATCCTCATTTTCTTCTTGATTTCCTTTAAATGCTTCTGGTTCCTTCTCACTAATCATTACTTCTCATGTTGTTTCTTTTGTTTGCAGCGAGCAACATAAACCAGCACGGCTGCTTGAATCACGGCAGGCTTCATCCCGAAGATATCACCTCGGTTCTACTCTTCGACAGTTTTGACGTAGTTCCAGTGGGTCTCGGCCAAGCAGCACACGTCTTGCTCAACTACACCCCTGCCTATTAGGGAGGTGTTAGGAATGACAGAGAGCACTGCACGAGGCGTCCATGGCCCCCAGTAATTGAGCCAACCATCCCGCTCCTTCCTGCAAAGCAAGGCCAAACACGAAGCCCTAGGAACAGATCAAAGGGCAGGGTTACTCGTCCCCGAGCTAGAGGTGACCCCCAGCAACAGGTAACCTTTGCCTACCGCCTTGAGATCCAGACAGCCATCCCCATCATCACCCTTCAAAGCTATGAACCGAGCACATCCGGGGGAACAGAAGAGGTAGGAGACGCGGGAGAAAGATAAAGACGGGATCCAGAGGTTATAGCCGACCAGAGTGACTCGTTCTCTAGTGGTTACTCACCCTCTTCAGACTCCTACATGCCTTTCCAGTCAATTAGTTTTCTTGATGAGCTAGGCCTCGGCACCTCTACCTTCCGTGCTCCCCCGGTCATCACTTCAGCTAGTCCTCCTCCAACAACGAATGCCATTCCTGCCGTTCAGCAAAGGGACAAGAGTCCGGTGGAAAGCCCCCAAGAGGCTCAACCTCCTCTTCAGAGGCGAAGGATAGACGATATAGGGTCCAGTCATCCCGTGATTAGCTCTCCCCCTCTAGTGCAGCCATGGTCCCTGGTTCTAGCACGTCCGGATGGTACCCCGCTAACCATGATCGACAAAATTTCTTCTATTGACGTTGCATTTGGCATCTCCCATGCTGGTCTCCTTCCACTGGACATGGAGAAGGAGAAGAGCAACACCTACAATAGTCTGATGAGATCTGTATTTCACTCCAGCATCAAGGTAAAATGTTCTCTTTTTCAACATTCATTTCTTTCTTAAGCTGTCATTTTCTCTCATCAGTTGTGCATATTTTGCAGATCATGCAAAAAGCCTCCGTCGATTTTGAAAAAGCTAAAGAGAACGAAAAAGGAGCTTAAGAAGAAGGTCACTTCCCTCTAAAAGAGAGCAGAGAAGGCTGAGAAAGAGAGTGCTAAGCATGCACAGCTATTGAGAGAGGCTCGAGAGGAGCCTGATAGGCTAAAAAGTGAATTAGCTGAGCAGAGGAGACATGCTGATGAAGTCGAGCAGCTGCTACGTCAGGAACTGGTTGCTGCACAAGCCAAAGCAGAAGCTGAATACGATCGAGCGGTGATTGAAGTGACCAATAACTACAGGGCCCAGATGCCCGCAGTAAAAGACGCAATCTGGGGAACGATCTGGACTCATTGTATAACCAAAGTGGGGGTCCCCGAGGATTCCCCTCACTGGGTAGACATGGAGCTCCCAAGCCAAATGGAAGCCCTGGCTATGCAGCAGCTTGAAGCCCAGACCTCTGACGTCTGCCTTCCTTTGATGCTCAGTCGTCTTCAAATGCTCAGCATTCCTCAGATCCTACATTTAATGATCCTATCATGACCCAAGACGGAGCTGACCTTGCCCATAAGGAAGGTGATGGTAGTGCCGTCGTGGTAATTGCTAATGATACTGCTCGCTCCCCCCTGCCACTAATGCTCCAGGGCTCAGTGAAGAGGCTTGATGCTTGTGCTGAATTTTCTGTTTATCCAAAAAAAATTTAAGTGTTTTTCTTAGCCCTGCGTGGCCTTATTCAGCCGTATGTGGCTCTTAAATACTCGTATCATCTGTCTTAAGTTTATTCGTAGTTGTTGGTTTTAAGCATTTTCGTACTTAATTAACTTCAATTATTAAAGCTGTTTTTACTACCTAAGTGTTTTCGTACTTAGGGGTTTCCTATTAAGTGTTTTCGTGCTCAAATTTTGCAATAATCATTGCAATCTAAGTTTTTTCATACTTAGGAATTTTTACCAAGTGTTTTCGTGCTTGGCTTTTTGCAATTGCAATAATCATTGCAAATCTAAGTATAATCGTACGTAGAAAATCCTGAATTCGTCGTATTCAGTTGTAGTTCAATCCAAGTGTTAGGAGTTCACTCATACTCATACTCTGCACCCCAATAGGAATCAAAGAACGTAGTGCATTTGGTTCATATTCAACACAATTATAAATAAAAGAGCTTTTATTAATATTGTAAAGAAAATAGGAGAATCAATATCTAATGGATTAATGTTGGTGATTTTATTTGTAATCCCAACTACTTACTAAAAAACACACGTGAATATATTCGTATTCACCTTTGGAAAAGACGTGACTATATTCTTAATCACAAAAGAAGAAACAAATCATTGATAACATTTTCTATGGTTCTGCACGTTCCATGGTCGTGGAACTGAATCCCCATCCAGGTTGGCCAAATGGTAGGCCCCAATGCTAGCAATCCCAACAATCTTGTATGGGCCTTCCCAGTTCGGCCCAAGCTTTCCATCTCAGGAAACTTTAGTGTTGGCTAAAACCTTCCTTAGGACCACGTCTCCTACCTTGAATTCCCTCAGTTGCACCTTCTTGTTGTAGCTGCTAAAGTAATTAAAGCACGCTCTCGTTTCTCCTCGGCTAGGTCAAGTTGCTCAGCAAGGGTTCTATCATTGCCTCCTGACTCTACCGAAGCTGTTCGGTTGGCCGGTAGACCCACTTTAAGTGGTATAACAGCCTCCGTACCGTAAGCAAGGGAGTAGGATGTCTCTCCCGTAGATCATCGTGTTGTGGTCCTGTATGCCCAAAGAACAACTGGCAGCTCGTTTGGCCATTTTCCCTTCTTGCTTTCCAACCTTTTTCTTGAGACTTTTCAAAAAGGTCTTATTTAAGGCTTCTGCCTGCCCATCGCTCTGGGGGTAAGCTGGGGTGTAATAATAATTTCTCATGCCGTACTGGGCACAGAAAGCTTTGAACTTTTTCCCAAACTGGGATCCATTATCTGAGATGATGGAATATGGGACCCCAAACTTTGTTATAATCTTATTCCAAACAAACTTTTCTACCATGACCTCCGTGATCTTGGCCAGTGCCTCACCTTTTATCCATTTTGTAAAGTAATCTGTGCCAATGAGGAGGAATTTTCGTTTCCCCGTTGCCATGGGGAGAGGACCCACGATGTTTTACCCCCATTGTCCAAATGGCCATGGACTTGTCAATGGCAAGATATCTTCCGCTGGTACTCTAATCAGAGGTAAGTACCTCTGACACTGTTCACAAGTCTTGACAAAAGACTTAGCATCCTTTTGCATATAGGGCCACCAATACCCTTGGGATATTGCTTGGTGGGCTATAGACCATCCTCCACACGTTCCAGCATGAATTTCATGCAAGAACTTCTGGACCAGAGCGGGATGTACACATAACAAATATGGACCAAGAAAAGATTTTCTATAGAGTTTACCTTCTAAGGAGAGCAAAAAACGCACAACCTTAGTTCTGATCTTGTGTGCTTCCCTCTTGTCCTCTAGCAAAGTCGCATCTCGTAAGTATGTCACTATTGGGTCCATCCAACTCGGCCCAAGTTCCTTTTCCAGCACTACCTCAACTGTTCGGCCACTGCTTGGCTCACTTAAGTAGTCCACAACCACTGTTCGACGGAATTCAGTGTTGACCACCAAGCCCAAACAGGCGAGGGAATCTGTGTGTGCATTTTGTCTCGAGCTGATCTGCCAAATGTCGACTTTATCAAATTGATCTAGCAAGTCATTGGCTGCCTTGGAATATGCAGCCATCTTTTCAATCTTTGCAGCATATTCCCCTGAAAGTTGATTGTCAACCAACTGTGAATCACAAAATACTCTTAACTTACTTACCTTGAGTTCTAGGGCACTCCTAAGTCCAGCAAGCAAGGCTTCATACTCAGCCACGTTGTTGGTGGCGCTGAATCCAAGTCTTAGTGCTTGTTTGAGCACCAAACCCTCAAAAGAGAAGAGTACCACTCCTACTCTTAACCCTTTTGTTGCAAGTTGATCCATCAACATACAACTTCCACTCTTCAGGGTCTAGCTCGGCCATTCTCGTTGTGTGTGTAAAGACCCATAAATTTTTTGTTTAAACTTAAAGAGAATACTCCGAAATTTTGAACTTGGGGTTTGGGGCGTAATTGCAAACGGAATTTAAATGAGTTAAGCGTGTAATATAACTTGGATTTGGGCTTGATGATAACACATAAGGAATTAGAGGGGGGTGTGTGACTGCAATTATCTACATCTATTTGAGTGTGTGGTTAGGAAGAGAGAGAGAGAGAGAGAGAGAGATAGCACAAAACAATCAGAGAGAGAGAGGGAGAAAGAAGAAGAATAGAAGAAGAGAAAAGAAGAAGAAAGGGGAAGAAAGAAAGGGAGAAGCTACGGCTGCCTCCACCTCCGGCGACCTCCATTGCCACGTACAACCACCATATCCACATCCCAATTTTATCTCTGCAAGTATAACTCTCATCTCCCTCATTTTTATCAATTTTAATCGAAAATATTCGTGTATATGTACCGGTATGAACAGTTTTATCATAGCTGTCTAGGTCACGGTTTTTTGCCAATATCTCCTTCATAAACTGTTAATTAGGTTTTGATACCCTCTTATGATTTAAAGTTAACCCAGAGAGATTTCTTTTGCCGCTGGAATCACTCAAATCCATTGAGAATTCGATTTACTATGAATTTTTGAAATCTGGTCTGAAATCTGGAAATCTGTTCTGAGACAAATTCATGTAGCCTGTGTATTTTCCCGTTTTCTCACCTTTGGAGTATGAATTTGACTTTAGTCCCCTCATAGATTTTGAACTTCGTTCTTCTACGAAACTTTTGACAAAAGAGTCACTCAAAAATATCAAGAGCTTGATTTATGGTGATTTTTCAAAGTCAGGCTGTTCGGTTTCATCCGTTTTTCCTACAGATCTCCTTTTTGGTCATTTTGTTTATATTTTTTCAAAATTGGTAAATTTACGAAAATTTTACTGTAGATACCCATATGTGTCTACTATGTTGTGGTAAAGTTACAGAATTTAATTTTGAAATATAGAAAATATGAAAAATGTTTGATCGGACTGTGGTGCTGAAATTTGCTGTGCTAACACCACTGTCGCATGTTATGGGAACGGCTATTTTTTTGTCTAGGAAGCTTGAAATTTTGATCCGTCTTTTGATTATGAAACTAGACTCATATACCTACGAAAGTATGTAAGGGTTGTATCTTAATAAATTTTTAGAGTATAGCAGTTTTTTATTTGAAATTGGTGTATCGGCTGAAATTACGCATGGGATAAGTCACAGACACATGAAAGCTTGGAGCTTGAGTTTCGGAAGTTGGGGTTTTGCACAAAACCCAGTCAAGTAGGGATTTCTCTCCTCTCTCCATATATTTATGTGTTTAGATCATGAATCTCCAATTTTTAAACTCGATTTTAGGATATATTGATGTGTTGCGAAATTTTTAGCCTTTGCTCATGAATTCGGGATTTGGGTGAAACTTCTAAGTAAGGGTTGAATGTTGATTACAAAAGTTACGGTTTATGGCTTGAATTGAAATTGGGGCTTTTGTGACATTCATGCTTATAATTCAAATTACTTTCATCATAATGAAATTGGGATATTTAGAAGTGCACTTGAGGTACAGATTGATGGTGATACTTATCGATGTGATGCGTGGTGAAATTAATGAATTACTCTTGACCGAAAGTGTTGGTGGTGCTTGATGTGTTGAGTTCTTAATAAGTGGGACTGTTTTGTGGGTTGTTATGTGTCTAATCCTCTAGTTTCTTGCACTCCTTAATTGAATTGTTATGTTCATGGAGTTGGGTGTGGTGTTGTTTGTTGTGTGTTGTTGTTATGTATTGTTTGTTATGTTGTACGGGGATAAAATCCACGCAGGTCTGGATCACGTGCCTTCTTGGTGCAGCCCTAGATCTGCAAGATAAAAATAGGATTAGAGCACCTTTGCCTCTCGTCTGCAAAGACCCTTCGACGCCTAAGTTAGTATCACGTACTCAAACTCTCAAATCATTCAATGCATATGAAAGCAATTCACAGCGTACCTTTCTTCATGGGTCCAGTGCTTTATTTATAGGTGAAGATGGCCCGTTGATTTAGGCATCTCAATCCCCAGTTTCCTATTGGGTTTAGGAATCCTTTTCCTAATAGGACTTTCCTATTAGGCAGCTGGTCTTTCTTTCCATATAGGATTCTTCCCGTATGTAGTACATTCCCAATCTCGTTAGGATCACCCATACCAATCCTTTATTTCACGGGATTGCTCCTTATCACATAAGGTACCGCCATAAAGTATTCTAGAATGTCTCACCGCCCTACACGCAGTGGTGTTGTGCTTCCACGCAGCTTAGAATAACCCGTACATAGCTCAGCTCATCATGCCGAATTGAATTATGCATTCCAGAAATACTATTTATGCTATATACGTAGGCTACCTAGCTCGGCCATATCAGGGGCATTCCTTTATATCTCACACCGAGCTAGGGCATCTTGATTTATTAGTTTACTCTCGTTATCTTGGCCTTATTCATGGTCAAACCTGCTCGGCACAGGGCTTAAGGACTCCTTATGTGCTGCCGATCTACTCACCCCTTCGTGGTGGCCAGTTAGGGCACGTATTCTGCCATTCCCAAGGGTAGTCAGATTTTACCCACTCCAATTGCTCCCCAGCTCTGTCCATTGCTGTCTTTCATCAGCAGTGTGTAGAGCTTCAATAGCCTCTGAGGGGTTCTATTGCACGCCTCCCCCTCACGTGGGGGGCAGGGTTGCTTTCGCATTTAATGCGAAATGACCCGTTGGTGGCTTGATAAGCCCAAAGGACGTCTAGGGATGACGTTTTTCGTACGTCATTCCACACTTTATGGGGGTTTGGGTGGGATAATGATGATACTTCCCCCCAAAACCCTCTTAGTCTCAAAAACCCTTCCCCTCCTTCTCTATTTCCTCTTTTCCTTCATCAGAAATAAGAGAGCAGGAGAGAGAAAGAGAAAAAGAGTTTCATCTGCTATTTCCGTCGTTGTCAAAGCTTGGTTTTAGCGAACAATGTCTCCGTTCTCTGTCGGAAACCGCTCTCATCCCCGTCAGAACATCCTCTCTTAGGTCTAAAATCTCCCTTGACGTAAGTCCTCTTGCTCAGACCACCATTTTCATACCTTAGTCTGTTCTTTGTTGTCATCTTTTCCCTTGGGTTTCAACAGTGAAACCTTAACCATAGGAAAACATAGAGCCTTACTTAGTAATGCCTAGAAAATAGTGAATTTTCATCGCAAATATGAAATTCCTAGCAATGTCCAGTTTCGTCTGGACGGTAGAGACGATTTACGTGAACAGGGTCAAACCCAAGATAAAATCCACATCCCACTCATCTTTATTGTAGAGGGCGGTCTTAAGCTCCCTCTTCACCCCTTCTTCAGGGAGGTTTGTAGTAGGTGTAGGTTAAACACTATGCAGTTATGTCCTAATTTCGTTACGGTGATCATGGGCACTATTGCCCTAAACAGGCTTCTCAACCTCCATTTGGACTGGTGAGATCTACACTTCCTATATAGTGTAGTCCCTACAGCTGATCATTCATACTACTTCAAGGCTAGGGATCCCGAATAGAAGCTCATCACCGATCTTCCCAATTCCTCAAAGGGTGAAGGGGATGACTACCATGTAGTCACTGGCAATTGGGAACCCAGAGATGCCAAGGGGACCACCATCGGTTTTGCCTGTCCCACGGCCGTGGGCCAACCACGTCAGTATTCAATCTCTGCAGATTCTTAATTTTCGTGTAAATACCCCTAATCCTGTCTTCATTAGTTAATCCTTCTTGTGCTATTTTCTTTACCTGGAGCGAGCAATATAAATCAAGGCGGTCACTTGAACCACAACAAGCTCCATCGTGAAAAAATCGCTTGGGTCCTTTACTTTGACGGGTTTGATCCAACACCGGTGGGCCTAGGCCGAGCTGCTCACCTTTTGCTCGGCTACGCTCCCTTCTATTGGGGTGCCATCAGGAGAGTAGGCGAACCCCAGACTAGGCATCCTTGGCCCCCAACTACCCCTCTCCTCACTCCACTTGCTCTGGCCGAGCGAAGACGGACCAGATTCGGTAGAGACCAGTCTAGGAGGACGGTTACACATCCCCAAGCTCCAAGGGATCCTCAATAGCAAATCACTTTTGCTTACGTCCAAGAATACAATATGCCTTTACAACATATCAACCTTCTCAACGAGCTTGGCTTTCATTCATCCGCCGTCTGTGTTCCTCCTGTAATTCCACCAGCCAGCCCTTTTGCCATGGTGACTTCTACTCCTTCTCTCCTGCAGAGGGACAAACATCCTGTGGATAGCCCACAAGACATCCAGCCCCCTCTGCAAAGGCGAAGGACAGGAGAGACAAGCCTTAGCCAACCAACGACTGACTCTCCTCCACTTATGCAGCCATGGGCCCTGACACTAGCACGGCTGGATGGGACTCTGCTTAGTATGATCGACAGGGCTAACTCAGTCGACGTGGCTTATGACGTTGCCCGTGCTGCCTTTCTTCCGCTTGACATGGAGAGATAGAGAGAAGAACAGCTCTTATTTTGTGTTGATAAAGTCTATCTTCCAGTCTAGCGTAAAGGTATAGGGACTCCAACTCCTCGCATTCGGCACATGCCCTGCTATCTCTTATTGCTAAATATGTTTTTCCAACAGATCATGCAAAAAGCCTCAGCTGGCTTCAAAAAACCTAAGGTTGCTGAGAAGGAGTACAAGAGAGAGGTGAGCTCTTCCCAAAAAAGAGCTGAACGGGCCGAGAAGGAGAGTGCTTCTAATGTTCAGCTGTTGAGGGAGGCCAAGGAAGAAGCCGAGAGGCTGAAGGGCGAGCTTGCTGAGCATAAAAGACTGGCAGGGGAGACTGAGCAAAATCTGCGCGAAGAGCTAGCTGCTGCTCAAACCAAAGCTGAAGCTGAATATGACCGTGCCGTGATAGAAATAACTGCAAATTACCGAGCTCAGATGCCAACAGTCAAGGATGCCCTCTAGGAGGCGAGCTGGAAACCTTGCTGCACAAAGATGGGGATCCCTGAAGATTCCCCTATGTGGACTGACATGGAGCTCCCAAGCCAGATGGATGCCCTTGCTGCTCAGGCTCAATTGGAATCTCAAGCTTAGCCTAACGCTCAGTCTCATCCCAAGCCCCCTTTGGAGCAAACCCCAGCTGAAGGTCATGTTGTTGACCTTACTACTGGTGATGGTGATATTGGTAATGCTGAGGATGCAGGTGCTAGCCCTATTCCTACTGACTCCACCCTTGCCACTGATGCCTCAGGGCTCAGTGAAGAGGCTTAATGCCTTCTCTGACCATCTTCTGTTAGAACTTCTTTCTGTTTGCTCGGCCCTATGTGGCCGTATTTGCCGTGTGTGGCTTCTAATACTAAATTTCTCTTACTTGTTTTTTGGATGGTTGCATGTTTTAAGTATTTTTGTACTTTGCTGCTCGGTTGTGTTCACGATGTTGGTTTAAAGCCTTGTCATGCTTTGTTAGTTGAATACTCTCATAATTAGGAATACTTTCTCTACATCAGTGCAAATTTCATACCTAAGTTTCTTCATATTCAGGGGTTTTACACCCAGTGTTTTCGTACTTGGTTATGAATCTAAGCTTTTGGAAACTTTTACCAAGTGTCTGTGTACTTGGTTTTTTGCATTAATCATTGCAAATCTAAGTTTTTCGTACATAGAGACTTTTGTCAAGTGTCTACGTACTTGAATTTATGCATTAATCGTTGCAAATCTAAGTTTTTCGTACTTAGAGACTTTTGCCAAGTGTCTGCATACTTGGAAATTGCATTAATCGTTGCAAGTTGTATCCAAATTAAAGTGATTAAGTATGTACTCTGCTCCCCAATACAAATCAAAATTTTGTACTGTTTTGGTTTGTATTAAAGCCATAAGTGAAAGAAAAGCAATTTCATTAATAATAGAAAGAAAAGCAATAATCTAAATAACTAACGCTGGTGATTTTCTTCGTAATCCCAAGTAAGTATTAAAACTTGAACATATTTGTTTTCACTTTGAAAAAGATGTGATTGTATTTGTAATCACAAAAAGAAAACAAAAATTATTGATAAAATTTTCTAAGGTTCTGTACGTTCCGAGGTCGCGGAACTGCATCCCCATCCAGGTCAGCCAAACAGTATGCCCCTATACAAGCAATCCCAATGATCTTGTATGGGCCTTCCCAATTCGGCCCGACCTTGCCATCTTAGGATACCTTGGTGTTGGTCAATACTTTCCTCAGGACCAAGTCTCCCACTTTGAATTCCCTTGGCTGCACTTTCTTGTTGTAGTTCCTTCGTAGCTGCTCCTGGTATGCTGCCAAGGTTATTAGTGCATGCTCTCTCTTTCCTCGGCAAGGTCAAGCTGCTCGACTAGGGCCTTAATGTTGCCACCTGATTCTACCAAGGCAGTACGGTTGGTCGGCAGGCCAATTTCTAGTGGAATAACTGCTTTTGTCCCATAAGTAAGGGAGTACGGCGTCTCTCCCTTAGATCACCGTGGAGTGGTCTTGTATGCCCAAAGCACTGCCGGCAGCTCGTCAGGCCACTTTCCCGTTTTACTCTCCAACCTCTTTTTGATGCTCTTAAGGATAGTTTTGTTTGAGGCCTCTACTTGCCCATTACTCTGTGGATAAGCTGGGGTGGAATAATAATTTGTGATGCCATACTGGGCACAGAATGCTTTGAACTTCTTTCCAAATTGGGACCCATTGTCCAAGATGATGAAGTATGGGACCCCAAATCTTCTTATGATCTTATCCCAAACAAATTTTCCCACCATGGCCTCCGTGATCTTGGCCAGGGCTTCAACCTCTATCCGTTTAGTAAAGTAATCCGTGCCAATAAGAAGGAATTCTCGTTTTCCCGTTGCCATGGGGAGAGGACCCACGATGTCCAATCCCCATTGTGCAAATGGCCATGGATTGGTCAGTGGCAACAGATCTTCTACAGGTGCTCGGATCAGAGGCAAATATCTCTGACATTTTTCACATGTTTTGACAAACAACTTGGTATCCTCTAGCGTGTAAGGCCACCAATATGCCTGGGATATTGCTCGGTGGGCTATGGATCGTCCACATGTATGTCCTCCACATGTCCTAGCATGGATCTAGTGGAGGAATTTCTGGACCAGAGCTGGATGCACACACAACAAATACGGACCAAAAAAGGATTTTCTATAAAACTTACCTTCTGGGGAGAGCCAGAAACGCACAGACTTGGTTCTGATCTTGTGGGCTTCCCTCTTGTCCTTTGGTAGCATCCCATCTCGAAGGTATGCCACTATTCGGTCCATCCAGCTCGACCCAAGCTCTATTTCCATTACCAATTCCATTGCTCGGCCAATGCTTGGTTCACTCAAGTAGTCCACATCCATTGTTCGGCGGTACTCCGTATTGACAGCTGACCCAAAGCAAGCCAGTGAATCTGCATGTGTATTCTGCCCCGAGCTGATTTATTGGACGTGGACTCTGTCAAACTTGTCAAGCAAGTCCTTGGCTGCTTCTGAATACGCAACCATCTTCTCGCTTTTTGCGGCATATCCCCTGAATGTTGATTAACAACCATTTGTGAATCACAAAACACCCTTAACTTTCTTACCTTGAGTTCTAGGGCACTCCTAAGTCCAGCGAGCAAGGTTTCATATTCTGCTACATTGTTGGTGGCACTAAACCACAATCTAAGTGCTTGCTCAAGCACCAAACCTTCTGAGGAGAAGAGCACCACTCCTGCTCCTGACACCTCGTTGCAAGCTGACCCATCAACATTCAACCTCCATTCCTCAGGATCTAGCTCGGCCACTCTCGTCGGTTGTTCGGGAACGTTGCCCTATTCCTTCTCGTGGAGGGCCAGCAGTGGTGGAGCTACTGTTGGAGTGAACTCAGCCACAAAGTCAGCCAAATTTGCCCCTCGATTGCCGTCCTCGGTTGATAGTCTAGATCGAACTGGCTTAACTGAATTGACCACGTTGAGATCCTTCCCAAGAAGTTTGCTTTTTGTAGTAGATCCTTCAACAGGTATTCTGTGAATACTGTAACAGGGTGCTGTAAAAAATAGTGTGGCAGCTTCCTTGAGGCTACGACAAGAGCTTACACCAGCTTTTCCAAGGGTAAGTATCGCGTTTCTGCATCTAGTAAAGTTTTTCTTACAAAATATACTGGAGCTTGCTCGGTCCCCCTTACTTGTAGGAGGACCAAACTGACTGCATGCTCGGACACCGCCAGATACAGTATCAACTGCTCCCCAGTTTCTGGAGTAGAGAGTAGGGGAGGTGAAGATAAGTAGTCTATTAATGCTTGGAATGCATCTTCCTGCTCGGCTCCCCATTCATATCCCTCTCTCTTCTTCAGATGCTGAAAGAATGGTCTGCAGCGGTCTGAAGATTTGCTGACAAATCGATTCAAAACTACTGACATCCCTGTTAGTCTTTGGACCTCTTTTGTGGTCTTAGGACTTTGGAGGTTCTGAGGTGTAGTAACCTGATCTGGATTGGCCTCAATCCCCCTTTTGGTCACCAAATGTCCTAGGAACTTTCCCGAGCTGACCCCAAAGGCACATTTTGAAGTGTTCAACTTTAACTTATATTTCCTTAAAATGTCAAAAGTCACCTTCAGGTCAGCTAGGTGGTCAGGCTTCACCTTGCTTTTTACCACCATGTCATCTATATAAACTTCCATGGTCTTGCCAAGCTGTTCTTTAAACATCTTGGTGGCCAACCTCTGATAGGTTGGTCCAGTATTCCTTAGCCCGAACGGCATGACCTTATAACAATATAGGTCTCTTGGTGAGATGACGGACGTCTTCTCCTGATCGGGCTCATACATGGCTATCTGATGGTATCCCCGATATGCGTCAAGGAAACTCATCCTTTCGTAGCCCGCAGTGGTGTCCACAAGCTAAACAATCCGGGGGAGTGGAAAGTTGTCCTTAGGACATGCCTTGTTGAGGTTGGTGAAATCCACACAGACTCTCACTTCCCGTTTTTCTTCTTGACCACAACAGTGTTAGCCAGCCACTCCGGATAGCTCACCTCTCGTATGGCATCCGCTTTGAGCAGCCGATCTACTTCTTCAATCACAGCGTCTACGTGCTATGGTGCCGACCTCTTTGCCTTTTGTACAACTGGTTTATGCTGTGGATCCACATTTAAGTGGTGGCATATCACCTCAGGGTCTATCCCAGGCATTTCCTGGGGTGTCCATGCAAAAACATCAATGTGGTCCTTCAAAAAAGCAACTAAATCTTTCTCCTCCTGCTCGGCGAGGGTTTCGCCGACCAGGAAATATCTTTTTGGATCATCTTCTTTGATCTAGACCTTCTTCAATCCCTCTACCATCTTTTTGGTAGGGTCTCCTCCTACGCCTTCCAATATAAGTTGATCTGGTATTTCAACCGTCTGAACTAGCCCGGCCCTTGGTGATTTCTTCAAAACCATGTTAAAGCACAGGTCGGCAACTTTATGGTTTCCTCTAATGCCCTCAATACCATCTGCCCCTGGATACTTGATCTTCTGGTGGTAAGTGGAGGGGATGGCTTTCATTTTGTGCATCCACGTTCTTCTTATAATCACCCTATAGGAAGATGGGAGGTCGACCACCAGGAAGTTGGTTTTGAGAAAAACTGATCCTGCTCGGATAGGCAGTGTAACCTTTCCCATAGGCCATATTGTTTGTGCGCTGAAGCCAATGAGAGGGACCAAACACTTCTGCAATGAGCTCAGTGGGAGCTCCATCTTCTTGAAAGTATGATAGTACATAATCTCCGTGCTGGCTCCTTGATCTACGAGGATCTTTTCCACATCATATTCCCCTATTCATAGGGTGATGACCAATGCATCATTATGTGGTATTACTACTCCATCCAAATCATTATCAGAAAAGGCAATAGGAACCTCCATTACCCCCTCTGTCCTTGGCCTCTTCTGATCGAGCTTCATGACTTGTTTCGTTTGGTCGTTGACTCTTTGGATGTGCCTAATCTCATTATGGGTGTATGGTGCCACCCATCCATGTATCATGTGGATTGTGCCCTTTGGACCTTCCTCGTAGTCCATTTTCTTCCACATGCTCGACTCCTGCTGGTCGCCCACCAAGAATTCCTTTAAGTGGCTCTATACTACTTTCTCATCCAGGAACTTCTTGTATTCCACACAATCCTCAGTCATGTGGCCGCAGTCCCTGTGATAGCTGCAGTGTTGGTTTGTAGCTCTTCTTTTTTCTGGATTCCCTATCATCTTAGGGGGCCTTCTGAACCAAGGCTGGTTCTTTATCCTGTAGAGCATTTTGTAGATTGGGATGTTCAACATTGCCATGATGCTGAAGTAGGACTTAGGATCTGGGTCTGCCGTATTCTTCCTTTGTTGTGTATAGTCTTTTTTCCCAGTTGTGTACTCCTTCTTGTACACCTTGGACTCTAGGGCTTTCTTTTCTGGAAGCTGAGGTTGTCCTGCCACAATCTTCCCTTTAGCTTGCAGGATGTCATCCTTCACCCGTGCATGCTCCTAGATCCTTTCCATAAGCTTTGCCATAGTCTTGACCGGGTGCATAGTGAGCGATTCTCGCAGCCTACTATGCACGGGTAAGCTCATTTTAAACGTTGCTAAGGCATACTTTTCACTGCAATTTTTAATCTCGTTGAAAGTTTCCTAGTAGCGTTTGGAGTACTGCCTTAATTTCTCATCATCCCTCTGTCTCATAGAGGTCAATGCATCAAACATGCATCGAACGTCTTTGGGGCTGCTCGGCTGGTCAAGAACCGAGCAGTAAACTCCTCGACTAATGAGCCTAGCACAGGATTGATCCTTCAGGGTGCTCATGGTACCAACTTAATGCTACTTTTCCCAAACTGGATGGGAACATTTTGCATAGCAAGGCATCATCTTGCTCATGCATGAACATGGCCTGTTGGTAATGCCAGATATGGGCTATTGGGTCAGTATTGGTTTCATAAGGGATGAACGTGGAGTGCTTCACCCTGCTCAGAGTTTTCTCTGCTCGGATCCAATGAGCTAGTGGTGACTTTGAAATCTGGCCTAGGGCTTCTTTAGCTGCCTCCCGTGTAGTTTTAGGACCTCCCTCTACTCGGCCAGTTTCCCTCCTTCTCACATATTGCTCGGGGATTTGTTCATTGGAGCCAGATCTCTCGTATCTGTCCCTAGCATGCTTCCTTCTTTCTCCCCTCTCTGCAGAATCACTTCTCTCTCTCCTTTTTCGTGGAGAGACTGCTCTTCCAGTGGAGACATCATCATGATGATGGCTCCTTCTTTCTTTCCCGTGCTGCATGGATCTTGTCCGCGAGCGCAAGTCCTTCTCCTTCTCTTGGAGCTGCTTTTTGAAATCCTGAATTTCCCTTTCACGCCGTGTGACTTCTCGTGCCAACTCTTCCGCCTCTTGTTCTCTTAGATCTAAGCTGTCCTCACGTTCATGGTCTCTTGATCGCCTCTGATTCCTCCTAATAGGGGGGCTCCTCCTCCTCTCACGGCAGGGAGAGGTTCCCCTGTCTTTCCTTGGAGGCGTCTTTGTTGCTTGCCAGATCTTAGAATCTCAGAGATATGCACTATGTTAAATCTTTTGGCAGCGGATTTTTTTCTGCGGTGCTTTTGGAACCGCAGGAGTTTTGTCTGCCTTGGCACTTTTCTCGTAGTGTGTACAAGGGTGGTTTCAATATCATCTTCCATCTCCTCACATCGTGGAGTGCGTAGAACGGGTTCTAAGGCCACCATTGTTGAATGATTTCTTCTGAAAAAAAGCTTCTCGTAACGTTTACCACAGACGGCGCCAATGGTACGGGGATAAAATTCACGCAGGTCTGGATCACGTGCCTTCTTGGTGCAGCCCTAGATCTGCAAGATAAAAATAGGGTTAGAGCACCTTTGCCTCTCATCAGCAAAGGCCCTCCGATTCTTAAGTTAGTATCACGTGCTCAAACTCTCAAATCACTCAATGCATATGAAAGCAATTCACAGCATAGCTTTCTTCATGGGTCCAGTGCTTTATTTATAGGTGAAGATGGCTCGTTGATTTAGGCATCTCGATCCCCAGTTTCCTATTGGGTTTAGGAATCTTTTTCCTAATAGGACTTTCCTATTAGGCAGCTGGTCTTTCTTTCCATATAGGATTCTTCCTGTATGTGGTACATTCCCAATCTCGTTAGGATCACCCATACCAATCCTTTATTTCATGGGATTGCTCCTTATCACATAAGGTACTGCCATAGAGTATTCTAGAATGTCTCACCGCCCTACACGCAGCGGTGTCGTGCTTCCACGTAGCTCGGAATAACCCGTATATAGCTCAGCTCATCACGCCGAACTGAATTATGCATTCCAGAATACTATTTATGTTATATACATAGCCTACCTAGCTCGGCCATATCAGGGGCATTCCTTTATATCTCACACCGAGCTAGGGCATCTTGATTTATTAGTTTACTCTCGTTATCTTGGCCTTATTCATGGTCAAACCTGCTCGGCACAGGGCTTAAGGACTCCTTATGTGCTGCCGATCTACTCACCCCTTCGTGGTGGCCAGTTAGGGCACGTATTCTGCCATTCCCAAGGGTAGTTAGATTTTACGCACTCCAATGTGTTGTTTGTTGTGTATTGTCCCTTACATTCCTTCGTTGATTTGAATGTGTTCGTGGAGTTGGGAGTTGTGTGGTAATCGTTGTACATTTTATGAGAGGTATCTCGATGTTGAGGAAATGTCTAACGAAGAAATCCAAATGCGTGATTATGTTGAAAGACTTGGGTATTTGTGTGTGTTGAAATGGAAATTAAATGATACAGAGTACTTCCGATAAGTTTGAGACTTTCAAGTGTTGTTGTGTAAATGTGGTGTCGGGTGTGCGCAAGGGTTTATATGTGTGTGTGTGTGTGTGTGTGTGTGACTAGACGTGTATTTAAAGAAAGGACTTTTAAAATCAGTCTTATGCATTGTAAGTTCACTCACCTGCATTGTGCACCATATACATACATAGAGTTTGTGTTAGAGATTTTCCTACTGGGCTAGTGTAGATCAATCTATCAATTTTAAGGTATTCGATGAGGAGCATGGCGTGGAGTGCCTTAGGAGTGCATGAAATCCTTTGAAGGCATCATTGATCATTGTCTCTTATTGAAAACTTAGTATGTACTCTTTCGTGAGATGATCATGTATTTTTATTAAAACTAAGATGGGTTTGTAACATTATTTTTAAAAAAAAAAATTAACTTTTGTTTGGAAAAATGTAATCATTTTATCTTTTCTATTCATGTCTTTCCAAAGGGAAACGGGTAACCTTTTTAGATGAAGCACTGCGGTGGGATAAAAGAAGAAAATGTATGAAGTATGACACTTTTTATGTCTAAAAATGTTTACTTTTTATTGTTGAAAATCGAGGGCGTGACAGTCTGCTCAGGAACGACATCATGCTCCTTCTTGTGGAGAGCTGGTGGAGGTGGTGCTACAGTTGGAGCAAACTCAGCCACAAAATTAGCCAAAACCTGCCCCTTGATTGCCGTCTTGGGCTAATAATCTAAATCATACTAACTCAGCTCAATAGACCATTTTGATATCCGTCCAAAAAAGTCTGCCTTTCGTAGCAAGGCCCTCAATGGGTACTCAGAGAACACCGTGATAGGGTGGGCTAAGAAATAATGTGGTAACTTCCTTGAGGCCATAACAAGGGCATAAACTAGTTTTTCTAGCGGTAGATAACGTGTCTCAGCATCCCATAAGGTTTTACTCACGCAGTAGATTGGGGCCTGCTCTATCTCCTTTATTCGTAAGAGAACCGAGCTAATTGCATGGTCGGATATTGCCAAATACAGGATCAACCGCTCCCCAGCTTCTGGAGTGGAGAGCAAGGGTGGTGTGGATAAGTAGGTCTTCAGTTCCTGAAATGCTTGCTCTTGCTCGGCTCTCCACTCATACCCTTCCCTCTTTTTCAGAAGTTGGAAGAACGGTCTGCACAAATTTGAAGACTTGCTGATGAAATGATTCAACGCTGCAACCATCCCTGTTAGCCTTTGGACCTCTTTAGTAGTCTTAGGGCTTTCAAGCCTTTGTAAAGCAGTAATCTGGTCTGGATTAGCCTCCATTCCTCTCTTGGTCACTAAATGACCTAGGAATTTTTCCGAGCTAACCCCAAAAGCACACTTTGAGGCATTCAACTTCAACTTATATTTTCGCAAAATTTCAAAAGTTACCTCAAGGTCTATCAAATGATCAAGCTTCAATTTGCTTTTCACCACCATGTCATCGATGTACACCTCCATGGTTTTGCCGAGCTGATCCTGGAACATCTTTGTAGCCAATCTTTGGTAGGTTGCACCAGCATTCCTCAAGCCGAACGGCATGACCTTGTAGCAATATAATCCTCTCAGCGTTATAAATGAGGTTTTCTCCTGGTCCGGTTCGTACATGGCTATCTAATGGTATCCTCGATATGCATCAAGGAAACTCATCCTTTCATAGCCTGCTGTGGCATCCACCAATTGGTCAATCCTGGGGAGTGGAAAGCTGTCTTTGGGACACGCCTTGTTCAGGCTAGTGAAATCGACACAAACCCTCCACTTTCCATTTTTCTTCTTGACCACAACTGTGTTAGCCAGCCATTCTGGATAGCTCACCTCTCATATGGCATCCGCTTCAAGCAGCCGATCTACTTCTTCAATCACGGCATCTGTGTGCCGTGATGCTGACCTTCTTCTCTTTTAAATTACTAGTTTGTGTTGTGGATCAATGGGACAAGACACTTGTGCAAGGAGCTCGGCGGGAGCTCCACCTTCTTAAAGGTGTGATAGTACAAGATCTCCGTGCTTGCCCCTTGGTCCACCAAAATCTTCTCTACGTCATATTTCCCTATTCGTAGGGTAATGACCAATGCGTCGTTGTGCGGCCTGTTACTCCATCCAGGTCCTCATCAGAGAAGGTTATGGGGATTTCCTTAACCCCCTCTGTCCTTGGCCTCTACTAGCCAAGCTTCAGAACCTATTTTGCCTGTCCATTGGCTCTCTAAATGTGCTGGATTTTCGTTGTGGGTGTATGGGGCAACCAATCCATGTATCATATGGATTGTGTCCTTTGAACCTTTCTCGTAATCCATTTCCTCAACCTGGTCGGCATCCTTCTAGTCATCCACCAGAAATTCCTTTAAATGGCCTTCTACCACTTTCTCATCCAAAATCTTCTTAATACTCTACACAGTCCTCCGTCATGTGGCCCCAATCTCTATGGTAGCTACAATGTTGATTGGTTGCCCTTCTCTTCATTGGGTTATCCGTCATCTTTGGAAGCCTCCTAAAATTGGTTGATCCTTGATCCTATACAACATTTTGTAGATTGGGATGTTAAAGGTTACCATGATGCTGAAATAGGACTTAGGATCTGGTTCAGTCTTATCCTTCTTTTGCTGTGTATAATCCTTCTTCCCTGTCGTGTACTCTTTCTCGTACACCTTGGATTCCACCGCTTTCTTTTTAGGAAGTTGAGGTTGTCCAGCCACAATCTTCCCTCCTGCTTGTAGGATATCATCCTCCACTAGAGCATGCTATTGGACCCTCTCCATGAGTTTGGCCACGGTTTTGACTGGATGCATAGTAAGCGATTCTCATAACTTACTATGCACGGGCAAGCTCGTCTTGAAGGTTGCCAAGGCATACTTCTCGCTACAGTTTTCAATCTTGTTGAAGGTCTCCCAGTAGTGCTTGGAGTATTGCCTCAGTGTTTCGTCGTCCCTTTGTCTCATAGACGTGAGCGCATCAAACGTTTTGGGAGTTGCTCGGCTAGTCAGGAACCGTGCTGGAACTCCTCGGCCAGTTGAGCACAGCCCCTCTGGGAGTTTGTGATACCAACTCAGGGCCACCTTTCCCAAAAACATCTCGCACAACAGGGCATCATCCTGCTCGTTCATGAACATGGGTTGTTGGTAGTGCTGGATGTGGGCCACTAGGTCCCTGTTGGTCTCATAAAGTATGAATGTGGAGTGTTTCACCCTGCTTAGAGTCTTTTCCGCTCGGATCCAGTGAGCCAGGGGTGATTTCAAAATTTGGCCCAAGGCTTCCTTTACTGCCTCTCATGCAATTTTGGGACCTCCCTCTGCTTGGCCCGTCTCATGCCTCCTTGCGTACTACTGATTAGGTTGCTCATTAGAACCAGATCTCTCATATCTATCTCGCGAATATTTTCTTCTTTCTCCCCTCTCTTCGGAATTACTTTTTTCTCTCCTTTTTTGTGGAGAGACCACCCTTCCAGTGGAGACATCATCACAATGATGACTCCTTTCTTTTGCACACTGCACGATACATGTTCGTGAGCGTAGATCCTTCTCCTTCTCCTTCTCTTGGAGTTGCTTTTTCAAGTCCTGAATCTCTCGTTCTTGTCGAGTGACCTCTCGTGCCAGCTCTTTCGCCTCCTGTTCTCTCTGATCAAGGCTGTCTTCACGCTCACGGTCTCTTCTTTGCCTGTTGTCCTCCTTCCTCGGGGGGCTTCTCGATCTCCTCCTCCTTTCACGGTGAGGAGAGGCTGACTTATCCTTTGGTGGTGACACTGAGCGCCTTCGTCGCTCTCCAGATCCAGGGGAATCATGGATCACCAGACGTCTTTCTCTGTACCTGGGAATCTCAAGACTATGACCTAAGTCAAACTTCTTGGCAACAGGCTTATTTTTTGGAGCTGTTGTAGTCTTTTCTGTCCTTGCACCCTTTTTCGTAGTGTGCACAGGAGTTGTTTCAACATCGTCTTCCACTACTTCATGTCATGGAGTACAAAGAATGGGTTCTGAGGCCACCATTGTTGATTGATTTCTTCTAGAAAAAGCTTTTTGTAAGTTTTCCCACAGACGTCGCTAGTTATACGGGGATAAAATCCACGTAAGGTCTTGATCACGTGCGTCCTCGCCGGAACCCTAATCTGCATGACAGACAAGGGTTAGAGCACCTATGCCTCTCGTCGGCAAAGGCCCTCCGATGCTTAAGTTAGTACTAGATTACTAATCAAGCAAAGAATAATTCACAAAACAGAATGTCACAGCATACCTTTCTTCATGGGCAAAATGTTGTTATTTATACGTGTAGATGACCTATTGTTGTAGGCATCACGTAACCTTTGTTTCCCATTTGCATTAGGAAACCCCTCCTAATAGGGCTCTTCCTATTAGGAATAACATTTCCATATTCTACAAGATCTCGTCTTGCAGTAGTGATCCTTTCCATATAGGATTCCTTCCTATATGCAATGTATTCCTTATTGCATTAGGAATGCTTATATCAATCCCTATATTCATGAGATTGCTCCTTATCTCATAAGGAACCAACTTAAAATATTCTGGAATGTCTCACCGCCATATAAGTTAAAGTGGTGCCGTGCTTCCACATAGCTCGGCAAAACTTGTACCAAGCTCAGCCCATCCGTGTCAAGGTAGCACTGGGCTGAACTACATTCCAGAATGCTTTTAAGCTATATTCGCAGCCTTACTAGCTCGGCTATGTCATGGGACATCCCTTTGTGGTCATGTTCGAGCTAGTACACCCTCACTTGGCATCTAGCATATCATCTTGTCCTTATTCATGGTAAACTCAGCTCAGCATAGGGTTGGGGAACCCTTACGCAATAGTCCCGAGCTAACTACCCTCACGTGGTTGTTATTTTTAGCACGTGTTTTAGTTCTTCCAAGGGTAATTGGATTTTACCCACTCCAACACCCGTCATCATCGGATCTGATAGAGGAGGTTTCTGAAGCCTTCATGGAAGAAGAAGATGGCGGCATATCGAAATCATTGGCGGTGGCGGCGTGTACAGCCATGGCGTTGTTATATGTCGCAATTCACTACTCTCCGACGCTAGTCCTCCGCCTTCTACCGCCAACGTCTTTCAAAAGCTTCATGATCCATCGCTTCATATGCGCTTTTGTCTCCTCCATCCTATCTGTCGTCGTCTCCACCCTCATCCTCCTCATGAGCTCTCCCCTTCCCTAATCTATTAACACTTATGTATAGATATGGATTTTTGTGTTTGTGGATGTAGATACAGTGAGTGAGTAATTGGGAATTGAATCCCATTAAAATAGAATTAGTCAATCGCACTAATTAAGGAAATCCTAACTACTATAGGATAACAAATAGACTGAGTGATTTTAGAGATTTTAAAAGGAGTGATTTTGAGGTGCAAATGAATCAATAAATAGATCCTAATTTTTAGGTAGTTGACTATATATATGTAGATTTACTTTAGGAAAACATACCTGATATACAATAAGGGTATAATGGTCTGAATATACAATTTCAAGATGTAATTATAAGTATTCAAACTCTATAGAATGGAATTATAAGAATATTATTGATACAGGATGCCGAATTAAAATTCTCAAAAAAATAAAAAGTAGAAAAGGTTTATATATCAAAATTTCTATTTTACGCATTAATGTTGTAGTAATGTGGTGGGTAGGTGTTGTGAAAGAACACCAAGAGGTCCCGAGTTCAATCCCAAGTGCTGACAAGGAATCAAGAAATGTTGAGCGTGAAGTATCTTTTTCCATTTACTATTTCTTTAGCGACAATTTTTTTTCCCTCGCCTATTTTGTTGACCATAGGAACTTGACTTCATTATTGCAACAAAGTGGTAGATTTGGCGATGACTTTTTCAAAAATTAGCGACGGAAAATTGAATTTCCTAGCTAAAACCTTTAGCAACCCAATATCGGCGAGGAAAGTTGGCGACGAAATATTCCATCACAAATACCATTGGTGAGGAAATTTGATGCTTTTGCAACAAATATATTTTGTCGCAATAGGGCAATTTTCTTGTAGTGTTGTACTTAAGCCTTTCTTCATTTCAAAATCTAATCCGATTCAGCAGAGCCAATTATCCCAGGTGCTATATCACGAGTATGACCGAAGATGCAAATTTCTGAACCTTGAGGATAGCATAGCACAGTAGCAACTTGAGATTGAAACCATTCCGAGGATTATGACCAGCAGCAGCAGAAAACCATACGTAGCAGTAGCAAAGCACAGAAATAGTAGCAAATGAACCTAGTAAATGAACCAAAAAACACGTAGCAGCAGCAAAAGTCCAATCACATGTAGCAGCAGCAAATGAATCAAATCACAGTCTCATTTCATAGCAAATCTTAGAAGTAGTAGCAGCAAAGAACAGAATCCAGAGGTATATGAGAAAACTGAGTTCGACTCAACTTGAAATAGACTAGACATAACCTGAGATGGACACCAAAAGCTTGACACAAATGAAGCCCCAAGAGACAAACTCAAAAAAACCAGATTTACTGGTTGCCTATCATAGCACATAACCGCCTGTCATAGCACATAACGCAATCACAACCCACTTTGGCCGCAACCAGACTCTGTGGTTTCTTAATTTGCGACCAAAATTATAATTTTTTGTGACCACAATATTGGTTGCTGAACGTCTAATTTCTTGCTCTGTATAGATCTCCTGAAAATATTTCCGAGAAACTCCTTATTCGAAACACGAGCATTTGAGGGAATAGTCTCCAGAGGAGAAATAATGGATTCTAGACGAGTAGCAAAAATACATCATAATACAAATATTCTTCCATCAACGCATAAGAGTACCACAAATACAACTTAATACATTCGTTGTTCCACCATAAGAGTACGACGAAATTAACAAAAACACCACACGTAGGGGTTGGCGTATATTTTGATAAACAGGGGGGTTGGTGTAAATGTTACAGCACACATAGTAACGCAGGAAATTAAGCGAAACTTTATTTATCACCTGTCGTCCTTTTGCTACTTCTAATGAGTTTGTGAAGAACCGAGCCAAATCAGTAATCCAACAGCTGATGCCATAGAGAAGGATGAATAAAAAAGGCAACATCTCCCCAGATTTGGTTTATTGTGGAGAAACAGGGCGCTAAAAGCGCCTGAGAACGCCAACATTATGGATACTACAAAGGCATGGAAAACAGACGGATGGCCCTTGAATAAAATCTTGGGAACCCGATATTCTCCTGATTCATCGTACGGAACTAGTTGTAAAACAGCGGCTAAACCAGAGGTGACACACAAGATGAAGACTGAAATCATGGTCTCGGTTGATAAAATATTTGAAGTCCGGGACAAATATATGTCAGGAGGACGACTGAGTTCGAAAAATTTGTTGATTCTCCCCTTCTTTAACATAATTGTTTTAGATTAAGTGAGCGAAAATTGAAATGGAAGGACTAAATGTAGCAGAAGAGAGAAATGAGGGAGGGAGAAGGTCCAGCGAGAGGGAGAAATGAGGAAGGATGAGAGATGACGGGATAGAGGTGGATCGGAAGGATTAAATTACTCATAAAAAAAACAGATGTACTATCAAATACTCCCCCCAGAAGTCTAACGAAGCTTGGTGAAAGCAATGTGTGACGTATACATTATTTTATAGCTATATAAAAACTCCGTTTAAAGCTTCATACGTCAGCCTAAAGTATTTGTTCAAACATACGGGTACAGAGGTATTTGTCCAGAAAATGTAACGATCGGATTTGGAGACCCACTTTTGGGTCCCACACGAGTGATCTGAACCATTCATTATTCTTAGAACATTTTTCTGAGAGGCCCAAAAAATTTCAGCTCAATCGGACAGTTAGAAGTGCTCAAACCAAACACCCACAGTTTCAATGATTTTTTTTTTATTGAAACGGTGGGAGTTTTGTTGGATTCTAACCGTCCGATTGAGTTGAAATTTTGTGGGACCCCTCAGAAAAATGTTTTAAGAATAATGAACGGTTTGGATCACTCTTGTAGGACCCAAAAGTGGGTCCCCGAATCCGATCAGTATATTTTCTAGACAAATGCCTCTGTACCGGTAACATCTTCCTTTGTTCAAATAGTTCAACTTGAATTATTTGATTTGAAATAAGCTTGGGTCAAAGCAGCGTGTGACGCAGGCAGGGAAGTTGACAACAAATATAAAATAGATATGTTACTTCCCCAAAACAATTAGAAGACCTATCAACGAAAAAGAATCCTAATTACTAATAGGCGAAGGCGACCGCTACGAGATTTGAAAAGGAAGTATTGCTAATCTATCTACTACTACTTTAAAAAGCGCGGGGAGGGTGCTGTGCGCACGGCTGCTGTGCAGCGTGCTGCACAGCAAAACTACGTAGTTTCGGTGTTTTTTTAGTTCCCCGCAATTGCTCTGTAAGGGTTCTGTTTGGCACCCTTATTTCCCCATTTTTCCCATCCCGCCAAAAAACACAACATCGATGTATTTTCTTATTCTTTGTTTGGCCTGGCTGCGCGGATGAACACGGTTGTGTTGCCATTCACGTTCTGTCGATCCTTTTCCATTGTCATACAAACTTGTTGCTATCTGAGAAATTTGTTTAATGGGTATAGTGTTAACTTCTTTAAAGGAAACAACATCCTTAGTACTGTATAAGTGCTACGAGATTTGTGATTTGTCCAAAGAAGTGATTTTTTGGGGTACATAGGAATGACATGAAACCCATATAAGTGCCACGACTAATTTATTTTCTCTTGTTATATAGTGGCGTGCTAAATCTATCGATGGTGGTGGGGTTATATGGTTTGATTATATAAAAAAAAAATCAATGTAATGGTTGGATTTTTCAAAATTGTAGGGGGTTGACGGCCTCTACTAGCCCCCTTTGGCTAGCTCTATCCTTGATACAAGTGTGTTACATTGAAATGCAAAAGCTCTATGATGCCCACTAATCCGGGGCCCGTTCCACCAAGTCCTCCACAAAAAGCTAGCAACAAGCATCACTAAAAAATATTACTAGTATCTAGTCAATCAAGAGAGTAGTAGCTAGAAACATTTTGCAGTACTAGAGCAAATCCCCAAAACAATTTCTCATGCTACCGAAAAAGTATTCCAAAAAAGAATGACTAATGGTTAATCCTTGCACACTCAAGTCAATATGGATTGATCGGTCCATGGAAATGTGGATTGACCAAAGCTTCAAGAAACTCCTCATCACGGAACAATGAATCAGCCTCCATGGGAACGTGGATTGATTGCTCAAATGCCATCTCCTTTAAAAAAAAAAAAAAAACCATTTGTATAAAATGTAAGATTTTAATCTAGCAATTGGAACCAAACAATAATTGAAAGTTTAGTACAGCAAAGACCTCTGAAACTTGTGTACTACAAGATGCTTGACTTCGTAAATGCCCCATTTGTGGATAATAGGGTATTTCGCCATCCTATTATCAAAGTAACATATTATGAAGGTAACTTGTCATTCTTTCTTTGAAATATATGGACATAACAAATATTAAAATCATACCGTTGCTTGGTTTGAAGATGGATTTTGATGAATTATCTTGGAGTTGAATCCTTCAAGACCCTAAGAAAATTGTGAAACCTTTGTAAGTATATGACACAAACTAAAGACTACAAAAGTATATTGCATGAAGTAAAGACCAAAAAAATTGAAATCTAATTATAGAAACATAAAATTAATACCAGACTAAAGCGAGATCTTGGAACACTTTTTCCCCTCTTCGTAACCTTCTCATGGCAAGCCTTTTGTCTTCTAGCACCCTTGATTCCACGGTTAGTCACTTTCACTTTCTTTTTCAAGCCCTTTGCTTTTTTTAAATTAGGATCAACTGAATCTAATCCCATGCCAATGTCAGGAGACTCGGGACCACTACTTGAAGCACCAAAGCCATGTTTGGAAAGAAAGATATTGTCTACTTGTGAACATAAAAGCGTCAAAGTATCCTCCACCAACTTATATGCTTCATCATCTTCGGATGCCCGAGCCACTAATGTCACCGCTTTAGGACAAAGATGCCTATACCGTGCCGATATTACTAACTTCCGATCATTCTCCTCCACCATAACTTCTTTTCCCTTGGATGAACAACTCTTCACATCTAGCCTCCATCGGCGTAATATGTATTTCTCGGGTATTTCCATGACATTCATTTGCGAGAGCACTTTGATTGCATGACCACATAGGATTCCAAAGCTCTCAAATTTCTGACAACTACAACTAACTTCCGTAAAATTTTTAGCTCCTAATGTATCAAGTTCTATCCTACCCAACACAACATACTTTCTTTCTTGTTTATGCCTTTGAACCACAAATCTAATTTCATCTCCTAACACCTGTGATGCTATCACTTTGCAACCAAGAGACATGTCAAACTCTTTGTGGAACAAGTCAAAGAGACTAGGAGTGTACAATTTTGCAACATGAAGTAACATTGGACAACTCCGGAAGTTTATTTTAACCATCTTTTCTCTAGAGTCAAATTTTGCTTGTATTTCTTTGTATCGCTTCTCCCACACAACTTGATCAAAAAATTTAAAAAATAGACCAAGGTTAATGTCGAACTTCAAGTGTCTCTTTATTTGGGCATTCAAGCTCTCACTAAGTTGAGTGCTTCTCATCCCTGCATTGAAAGACCATTTCATGTGCACATGGGCTCACTTCTCTTGAAGCTCCCAAGTTTTTGTCACCCAAGCATTATCCTCCAACTTATAATTCTTAACCAAAGCTGTCCAAGCTTCAATTAATTCCGATTTCTCTTCATAACCATACATGCAAGCATTGAAATCGTTAATAAATGCGGAAAAATGCTCACCCAAGTAGCCTAAGTGCTTCATTGCATTTTGATTAAGGTGGAAAGTGCACAATCCGTGTTTCACATCTGGCATAACTTCAGCTAACGCATTAGCCATTGCTTGATCTTGATCCGTGAAAAAGGTGAGAGGCTTCTTCCCTGACATTGCTTCTAAAAAAGTTTGGAATAACCACACAAATGATGGGGTTGTTTCATCATACATCAATGCTACACCAAAAATCACCGTCATACGATGATGGTTAAAGCCGGTAAAAAGAGCCAATGGCCGACTGTCTTTATTAGTTCGAAAAGTCGTGTCAAAAGACAATGTATCCCCGAAAAGCTCATAGTCTGTAATCATCTGATGGTCAGCCCAGAAAATATTGGTTATCATCTCATCTACATCCAATTGCATTGTGTGAAAGAAGTAAGGATTGTCCATGGCTTGTTTTTGAAAATACTTTATTAATATCCCTGCTTCACCATATTGCAAATCTCTCTTTCTTCTAGAACGCAAGTGACTTTTAAGATCCTCTCGCATGAACCCAACAAATTCCTTCCCTCCTGATTGGGCACTAATGAAATCATGTGACAACTTAAGACGTAACCCAGCAGCCTCGGCAATTTCAACATTTATAGCTTGGGACTCACACAAACCCCTTTGAGTTCTCATCATATGAACAGTTTCAGGAGTATGCAAATCATGATTGTGGGTGTCATCAAATTTTGTCACACTCCATTTTAAGGATTCCCGATCAAGCAATATGTACATCAATGCCTTGCAATTAGTTCTTGTCTCCCTTTTGGTTTGTGCTTTGGTGAGACTTTGTTTATCTTTTACTCCCTCCTTACTACAAACATACTCTCTATTAATAATCACACCATCCTTCCTGCTTTTTGTTGCGTAGTCTTTTCGAATGCCAAACCCTCTCATCCTTCCAAATTCGTTATAAAACCGAAATGCATCAGGCTCAGAATCAAACTCCATACCAATACATGGTGTACATTCCTTTAATAATTCTCCACTATCTTCTATAGTCCCCTGAACTCCACTGTCATTCATTTTAACAATAACAAAAAGATGCCTAAATCTGAAATGAAAAAATAAAATAAAAATGTGTTAACAAGTCCAAAGCCAAACAACAAAATCAAGATTAAAAAAATCAGTCATATGGTACTTCGTGCTATTATATTCAATTAGGATTAGATTTACGTTTGTTTATTCTATCCCAAAACCCAAAAACACACCTGTTACATTTGTTTGTTCATGGAAACTTAGGCAATAGCACTAGGAAACAACCTTCTGTAACAAATTATACATACTAAAATATTGATTTTGAAAATTAAAATATTACGAGCAGTGGTCGAGCCAAGAATTTGGTGGAACGGGCCCCGGATTAGTGGGCATCATAGAGCTTTTGCATTTCAATGTAACACACTTGTATCAAGCATAGAGCTAGCCAAAGGGGGCTAGTAGAGGCCGTCAACCCCCTACAATTTTGAAAAATCCTACCATTACATTGAATTTTTTTTTATATAGTCAAACCATATAACCCCACCACCATCGATAGATATAGCACACTACTATATAACAAGAGAGAATAAATTAGTCGTGGCACTTATATGGGTTTCATGTCATTCCTATGTACCCCAAAAAATCACTTCTTTGGAACCACTTCTTTGGACAAATCACAAATCTCGTAGCACTTATACAGTACTAAGGATGTTGTTTCCTTTAAAAAAAGTTAACACTATGCCCATTAAACAAATTCCTCAGATAGCAACACGTTTGTATGACAATGGAAAAGGATCGAAATACTTGAGACAACTTACGATGGGAATTAGAGGCTTCGTCGGCAACGGCAATGTGAAGAATGCTCTGCCTGGATCCAGAGAGAGAGCTGATCGAGAGATTCAGAGGGCCTAGAGAGAGAAAAAAAAATGGAAGGAAAAAATGGGGGAGAAATCTATTAGGGAGAGGTTAGGGTTTCTGCTGGAAAATACATCCTTGTTGTGCAGTCGTTGAATGCTATGGAATCAACAGAACGTGAATGGCAACACAGCCGTGTTCATCCGCGTAGCCAGGCCAAACAAAGAATAAGAAAATACATCGCTGTTGTGTTTTTGGCGGGATGAGAAAAATGGGGAAATAAGGGTGCCAAATAGAGCCCTTGCAGAGCAATTGCGGGGAACCAAAAAAACACCGAAACTAAGTAGTTTCACTGTGCAGCACGCTGCACAGCAGCCGTGCGCACAGCACCCTCCCCACTTCCCAAATTTGGGGCTTTTACTGGGTTTTTATCCATCCTAATTTATTTTAAGGCCTCTAATACATAGATTCAAAGTTTTTTAGGGCTCAAGGACAATACTAAAAAAAAAAAAACCTTAATGAACTCAAAGCTAGAATAATCAATTAAAACGGCAGAGGAACTCAATACGCCACCTTCCGTAGAAAGGAAGGACGAGAGGTTCCAGGAAAACGAACCTGCCATCACCAAGGCCATCACACGTGACCACGAAAGGCAAACCCAATTACATCGTAGAAAAAATAAGGTAATTACCCCCTTTTAAAGAGAGAAATGGGTGTTAGTTCAATTTTGGGATTGATGGCTTTCAGCCCCACCAATGTGGAGGAATTAATTGATCTCTCTCTTCAACTTTGGGAGTAATTTCAATTTTCGAGTTCAATTTTAGGGGATGTAGGTTCTTTGGGGTAGAGCATAGTGGGTTTAGGCACTTAGGGTATCATACAGTTTCTTAGGGTTTTAGAAGTTTAGGCACTTTCATAGGGTTTCGAGAATTTAGGCACTTTCATACGGTTTGGGGTTTAGACACTTTCATACGGTTTGAGAGTTTAGACACTTTCATGGGTTAGCAGGGGCATTTTTGGAAAGTGAGGGTGATTTGTCCTTTTGGCATTAAAAAATTAATTTGTGTCCTATTTGCATGATTGACCCATATATCATGTCCTTATCACCAAAGTTCTCCTTTAAAAAGGGGGAAGACAAGTGGAGTTTCCCACACTTTTAGATACCGAATATGCCCCCCACACTATATCTTAATATCAATTGTCCCCAACGAACAACTCCCTCCCCGAAGTGTTGCGTCTGTGGCCAAGCAGTATTAACTACTCCATTAACGACTGAGCAAAAAAAAAGGAAGAAAACTAAGTAACAACGTTCCCAATCACAATGACTTCTGTACGTGCTGTCTGTTCCACTAATCTTACCAACAGGTACAGGAGCATGTCAATTGTTACCCGTTGATCATGCGATGATACGTAGATTACTCTGAATCAATGAGAGGAGGAATCAAGTCCTGCCCATCCGAGTTCTCTTTTCAATTCATGGGGCCATCTTATCCCAATCCACAATGTTTTAGGTTTGAAACTTATTCCTTCAACGATAATTGCTTACATTCAAGTGGTTTGTTTGATCAATAATGATACATACACAACGGATGGCCACAACAGAAGGCCACAACAGAAGGCCACAACGGCCCCAAAATGACGTCGTTTTGGGGCCCTACCCATTAAAAAAAAAAAAAAAAGACGAAAATTCAAAATCACGTGAAGCCCTTTCTTTCCTTCAAGCGTAACAGAGATAGGGAGAAGGCGACCACGATCACCGCCTCGAAGCCCGGCGACAACGACTCCAAGCTTGGATAAGCCCACCACCGCCACTGCCGACGAGCATGACAGAGGGAAACCACGATCTCCACCGCCGAAGAGTTTCAAATCGGGAGTATAGCTTCAAAGGTCTCTCTCTCTCTCTCTCTCCCCCTCTCCCACTGCTATCTTTCTCCTCAGTCATTTTTGCACAAAAACTAGGGTTTAGTTTGAATTTGAGAAACCCTCAGAAGAGGGATACGAGATTCATTGTATTGACTTCTTTGTTTGAGTTAAATGTGGTGTATAACTATTATCTACTGCAAACTTGGTTTCAATTTGAGGTTGAATGTGGGACTCCTTGAAATTTTCAGGGGACGAGGCACCGTTGTTTCTACTGGGGAAAAAAAAAAAGTTTCTTTACCATCATCCGTTTCTGGCTTTTGCAGTTTCTTCACATATGTATTTGTGCACGGATTCTGGACTTTGTAGCATCAATTTTTAGCTGTTTTGTGGTGTGTCCGAATGTGCAAATTTTGTCCAAACTCTGTGTGTGCGTGTGTGTGTGTGTTCAAGTCATCTTGATAGTAGGGTACATATGCAACAAAGATACATGTAAAATGTACCTATTTGTAATTTGGTGGAACGCATATATGTATCAATTTGAAAATCACATGAAAGAATTACTTCAATGGCTTAGTTCACTATGGATCTAACCTATGAAGCACAGTTTAATACCAAAAGTAACGTACAAAGTAGAGTTTAATGTCACTGCATATAGTAGTTATATAGACCAAATATTATATAAAGTAGCTAGTCTTGTCTCTGTTTCAAAGAGAATACTATTTTGAATGGGGTACGACTTGGTGTGTACCCAGTACCGTTAGCATGCAAAAGTAGCATGCTATTGCAAAGTACTCGTACCCAATGTGCCTGTCTTTTGTACTCGGCCAATTATACAGTAGCAATATCCAATCTTGGAATGATATTTGGTGTCATGGCCTTTCCAAAGTTGTTTAATACTTATTGAGGCTTAAGAAGATTGATTTTGCAGCTGATTTGTTCATGGCCACATGATATGGACAGTGGACTTGTTTGGCAGTATTTGTTCACTAGACCATTGCAGGATTGGGAGTTGGAGGTTGTGTGTCAGTTCTTTAAAGGGAGTCAGACCCTGCCTCTCATGGAAGTTGGATAATGGACTTGTTAACCTACTTGTTTTGTACAGCCGTTAACCTGATTGCTTGCATAAATGTCTGAATGGTTGTGTCTACTTCCTCTTGGGATGATTGTTGAGGGGTGTTGCGGTTCTTGCGTGCTCTTGTGCATTTAGTTTTGATAAATTCTATCTTTTTCTTTTTTCATGCAGGTTTTATTATATTGTGATGATCAAGCCATATTGTGACTTTGTAAGGTAGTAGCTCTTGCCAATCTTGGAAAGAAAAGAAAGTAAGAGTGCTTGGATGAGTTCATGTGATTGATGAGGAACGGGACAAGATGTTTTCTTTTCGTTCTTTTTTTTTTTTTTTTATATACATTTTGCTTGTATATGTTCGGCTCATGCCTCTTATGTAAAACATTATGTATTCATGTTGGCAAAATTAGTGGATGCCGTATTTTTTATTCTACTTGTTTTGGTTTTAAAAACTTTCGTTTCAATTGCAATGTGCGACTCGGCGTAAGTTTGAATTATTATTGAACAGTTATTTTCTATATTGTGACTACAAACTGGGACGCTGTGACGTCAGGTTGGACCGAAAACAAAGGAAACTTTGTCGAATTTTTCAAAAAATTAGATACATTTTTCAAGGACACATTCATCATTCAAAAGAACTCAAAAGAGAAGTCATCCTCCAAAGCATTATCCATATCTTGTGTTTGTATCGTATCTATATCCCGTGTCTTTATCCTATTCGTGTCTCGTGTCTGTATAAGTGCTAACTGGCAAGTTCTCCATTCTGCATGTTTAAAAAGTAAGTAGGTTTGGAAAAAATTTAACAGCATCTCCCCTATTTTTTTTGCCTAGCCTGACGTCTCAGCGTCATTAGACAGTCAACAACAAGAGTTTTGAACAAGTGCAAGTGTTGGAATATGTATGAACTCCATGTACAACAATCATATTCAAGACACATGCCCAAAGTTCTTCCCTCATTTACAAAAATTGATCCAATACAGACATTCACATTAGGGATTCAAACTCCCATAAAAAATAAAAATACATCATCAAGTGCCAAATGCAACAATCTGTAACAATTTTTTGTTTTCAATCTCTTCATATTCTTCTTCTCTTCCATTTCATCAATCTTCTCTTGAGGTGGTTGAGTTTCTTTTTCCTATAGATAATTTGGACAACACACGTGCACCTGCAATGCATGAAAATGAATTAGAATTCCTTCAATTATAGTGAAACTTCAGTCAAATATACAGCAATGGAAAATCATATTCATCTTGAGTTCATGGCTTTGTATGGTAGGGTATGGTAGGGTCTGGTTGTCCTGTCCCATGGAAATTGTGAAGTCTAGGCCAGATAAACTCGCAAGTCACAACCTATCTTCCAAATGTTATGCCCACATAAGGAACACAAGGAAATGTCCAGTTTAGGCAACGGGCGGCAAAGTTCATTTCAAAAGAACTTATCGTGTCTTATTAAGGAAAATTGAATACCAAAGAGAGAGACAGTTTCCCTTGCACTGAACCCTGAGTGAAAATAACCGGATTGTTTCTGAAATATTGGCATCAGGCGGGGGTATCTCAGCCATTGCTATGGCAAAGTAAGATCTGTTGCTGTCCCTCCTGCCAGTCAAGAGTGGACAGAATGGCCCCCCTGCCTATTTTTTCACATGACAATATAAACAAGGAACATCAGTCCAAAATGCTAGGGAAAGGCGAAACAAAGAAGAATTTACCAACATAAGAAATATATTGCAAGCAAATGGTCAAGATTCGAAATCCAAAATTACCCAGAGACAATTACAAAACATTCTACCATTCAGAAAGTTGTTTCCCAATTAAGCTCTAAACCATAACCATAACTCACCCCCCTCAAAGCGGAAAATAGGAAAAACACATGAAACCAAGTACAATGATCTTCAAAGTACTTGAGCTCAAAATGTAGAAGTGCTGCTTATCAATCTAAGCAAGAACCAATGGAGCTTGTTCGAATTTATGGCTAATTGCGACAGTCTAAAAGAAGATCATCAAAGGAGCAGATGAGTAGCAGTGCATACCACTATACCAGTAAAAGGCAATACAATACCATTCTTGCTTTCAAGAAATTTGTTTCTGTAAAAGGCAATACAAATCCCAAGAAAATTAATCAGCCCTCCAATGTTAAAATTCATCAACAAACAATATAGTTCCAAATTGAATGTCTAACCCCAAAATCAAAACGAAAACGTATCAATTAAGGGGTTTCGAATTAGGGTTTCTGGAATTGGAACCCTATTTTTCAATTATGGGTTATACCTATGAATTGAAACAAGTTAAGGGAGAGAGAGAGAGAGAGAGAGAGAGAGAGAGACCGACCTTGGGGGTGGGTCTGCTTCGGAGCTCGTCTGGTTGAAGAGAGGGGGCGTTTGAAACTCATCTGGTTCGAAGCTTTCCAGCGAGAGCTCGTCTTCTCTTTAGTCGAGGGTATTGGTGGTCGCGGTGGTGCTGGCCGCCGGAGATGGAGACGATTAGGGTGGTGCGGTGGTCGCCGGTGGGGGTGGAATCGCCCCTATCCCCCTCTCTCTCTCTCCGAGTCTCTGTGTTGTATCGAAGGAGGGACCGAGGGAGGCAAGAGTTTCCGATTCAGCGTGTTTTGAGGTTTTTTTTTTTAAATGGGAAGGGCCCCAAAACGACGTCGTTTTGGGGCCGTTGTGGCCTTCATTGTTTCCATCCGTTGTGTATGTATCATTATTGTTGTTTGATATCCTGCAAATCTGTCACTATCAATGAAAAAAGTATTGATAAATATTTTATTCCATACGTTACGAATTCCCTGTTTTATATTTTTTTGTATTCTCTCTCTATATTGTACTAACATACTACAGTAGTGTGCACAAGATGTTTGTATAAATGCCTCTTTGAGTTGGAAACCTACCGGCTCAGTGGGTTTTCCCGCACTCTTGGGTTCTAATTCTAAATGTGCCCTCAACCATCGAAACAATGTCAATGCTAAAACGAGAGAGTTTAGTTTATGTCAAGTTAAAATGAGCAAGTTTAAGTTTGTTCTTACGGGTTTGTTTAGTGATTGGTAAAGCGAACTGCCACCAATAATTTAGTGTAGTTTTACTCTTTCTGCTTTTAGGGTGAGTTTCCGAATGGATTTTATCTAGAATTTATCAATATTTGATAAAATCAAGCCTTGATTTTATCCATTCGGAAACTGAGTTGATAAAATCTTAGATTTTTGAAAAATCTAAGATTTTATCAACTCAGTTTCCGAATGGATAAAATCAAAGGCTTGATTTTATTAGATTTTGATAAAATCCATTCGGAAACTCACCCTTAGATTATGTGAATCCAAGCCTTTCTTTTGAGAAAAGAAAATACTAAAAATCATTTATTGCCACTTGCCAAGAATAGGTAAAACAAGGATTTAGATTGTGCGATATGACACATAATTTTTTATTTTTTTTGTCATAACTGAATGTCCGGGCCAACTTGCGCGCACTTTGACTAATTCCAGGGCTGTGGAGGTATCAACCGGGCATAACCTCCAGTAGCCCCAAAAGTTTGTTGGTAAAGAAAATCGAGATATGACACATAATTTTATAAGGATACGAATAACAGACTAATAAAGCATTGATTCTAACAACCAACAAATAATGTTGTGATGGATTACCTCGAATGTATCATTTTCATGTTTTTACACGAACTTTAAGTTACCTGTAGAATTCTATCTGCACAATGTAAAATCAAGTAACGATGCAGAATTTAAAGTACTCTCAATCTTGTCTACCATTTCAAAAAGATTACAAATGTCATTTTTTTATAGGGATATGTTTCATTTTAGGCTCTCTTACTCTTACAAAATTTGTTAATACAAACATTATCTAACATTGATACTCGATTATTTGCACATGGATGCACGTTGAAATGGCACAAGCTAGCCTGGGATTGTTTCCATTACTCAAAAGGCAAGAGAAGTATGGGAACAGCTAACATGGCCATGATTTACATACTGTAGGGAAGGTCAGCGCGTCTGACAAATAGACAGTTGACCAACCCATAGCAACAAGCCACGTGGAAGAAAGAGTCACTGTAGACACGTCAGATATTGGTTAAAATTAGCAGAACGATAGCACTCACTGCGAGGTCCGGCTCTCGCAGAATAGAGGATGACAACTAATAAAACCCTGCTCGACGGAGAATTACCCATAGCGACGACCTCAGAAAAGGAAATCAGCACGAAGTAAGGGAATCAATACCAATACAGTCACATACGATGGGCTCGCGACTACACCTGGCCGTAAGGCAGAGACAGGGGAGTCATTGTGAACCTCGAGCGAAGCATCGGCGCGAGAAAAGAGCTCGCAGCCATGCCTAGCATAGCGGGAATAGGGGAGATACAAGTGGCTTGGTGGCTTTAAAGGATTAAGGAACGCTGCGAGGGAAAAGGGCTGCGCTGGAATAACCTAAAGGAATCTTCCTAACGGCCGGTGATGTCACCCATGTCGCCCAAGTATACGGAGAGAGCACGTGTCATCATATTAGTGGGGAAATGTCTGCAGCCCAATGATTGGGTGCAGATCCCTATAAATATGGGACACTCCTTCACAAATTCGGAGAGAGAGATTTGTTCATCCTTAAGGCACGGAAATCCTAGAGAGAGGAAGTGACTCAGAGCTCTGGAACTAAGAACATTGTTCTTGCTAGTACTCGCGAGCCTGCTTTTCTTCTAGGACCGTGTTATGAGTATGACGATTCTAAGGGGATGGACTGAACATCGCTGCCTTCTCTTTCTGTGTATTTGGCTTAATCCTTCACCCCTATACACACTCTCTTATTCTCGTTCAATCGTTAGTTATTGTTTGCCTCTCCAAATTAAAGATTATTTGAAGCATACCAAGAACCTAACCTACATAAGGCGACTCCGCTGGGGAGGCTTTCATAGCTGATGGTTGATACAAGAAGTCGCTTACAAACTCAACGAAGTGGTTCACAAATACAAGGTTCTTCTTCCCAAAACCTTCTAAGCGCAATCGAAATTCTCCACCAAAGAACAATGGAGAATCAACAAGCTGTGCTGGAAGAAATCCAAGAAATCGATACTACGCAAATCCTTGCTGCCAATGCTGAAGCTCTACAAGTCATCAGAGATTGCCAACAGCAGATGCAGCAAAGCCAAACTCAGTTGCTTCTGGCCATAACACAACTTACTCAAACCGTGATGGTTGCTACAGCACCACTGGCTCAACCAGCGCACCCACCAACCGTTGTGGAGGGAAACCTAGGAGGTCAGTCCCCACAAGTTATAAATCAGCCTGGCAGTATCCCACCTGCTGCACCGCCAGCTCCACTACCAAATGGAAATAACCCAAACCCCATGGTACCACCAGTTTTAGCACCAGGCACACCAGCTGCAGGGGGTGCAGTCCAGCAACCACAGCCTCAAGCATTTCTCACTTTTGCAGATGTCCAAGCTCTACTACAACAAGAAAAGGCCAAGGCCACATTGCCAACACTACCTAGCCCTGAGATTCAACCACCATACCCGCTGCGATCATGGCCCTGCCATATCCAGAAGGGTATATACTGCCCAAATTTATCAACTTTGATGGTAAAGAAGGAAGTGCTTAGGAGCACGTCCACCGTTTAATTGAAACTTTGGGTGTCCATTCCCAAGACATCAATCTTCGCTTGAGAGAATTTTCGAAGTCCCTCACCTCTCGTGCATACACTTGGTATGTCAATCTCGAGCCACACTCTGTAAATACTTGGGAGGAAATGGTGAATATGTTCTACACCAAATGCTTCCAAGTGACAGAGAAAATAGCTTCATTAAACCTTATAAATGAGAAGCAAAAGCTAACAGAGGATATCGTTGACTTCATTAAACAGTTTCAAGACAAAGCAGTACAATGCCACGAGCCAGTTCCAGAGAAGCGCTTGGTGGAAATTTGCCTTCTAGGCATGATAAAAGAATACAAGAAACATTTAATCAATGGAAAGTATCAAACGTTTTCTGCTCTGATAGAGGCAGCATTTAATATTCGCGGTACTGTCGATGTGGAAATACCAAAACCAACATGGAAGACCAAAAGTGGTGGGGTCGCTACTGCGGCCTCCGCGCAAGCCTCGCGAAAGCCATAAGGGGGTGATGACAACCCTAAGAGAAGGAACAATCCCTTTAAGGATTACAGGGAACGAACAAGAGATGCACCTCCATATCCTTGCAGCATCGAGGAGGTCATAGATCTCGTTAACGCATGGGTCGCGGACGGATGTTTGAAACTCCCAGAAGTTGAGGTTCAGCCCACGCAGCAAGATCGCGCAAACCCAAGGTACTGTGTCTTTCATAGGAATGTGCAACACCCTACGAGCGACTGTTGGACACTCAAGGAAATTTTCAAAAAGAAACAGGACAACAATGAATTAAGGATTGGCGTAAACAGAGATGTACGCGATAGGCCCTACCCTCAGCACGGGGAAGGGGTTGTGATGGCGGAATGCTATAACGGTGGGTATTATGATTTCATGTATGACATGGAAGATGACGTCGAAGAAGTTTACATGACCTCTTTCTATGATCACATTGAGGAGATCGCGAGCTATGACCAGCCCGCTGTGGAGGTGAGTGACGAAGAAAGGTACAAGATCCTGTCTAGGAGCCATAAGTTTAAAACCTTCTTCGATGGGTTGGGCTTTACCGCGAGGACAAAGGCAATACTGGAGATAGCTAATGAAGGCCAGGAAGCATGTGTGGTAGAAGGAGGCTCTATCGCGAGGACCGTTCGTGAAGATTCTAACACCATATCATTCTCAGACACAGACAGGAGGGTGCCATTTCCCCACAACAGGCCTTTGTTCGTCACTGCTTACATCAACGGCGTGGAACTCAAACGAGCGTTTCTGGATGGAGGGGCATCAATCAACATTATGCTTCTCGAGACGTTAAAAAAGTTGGATATTTCGGAACCGCGAATTATCAAGTCACTGGTGGGGATAGTTGGTTTTGGAGGAGAAAAGAAACCCTCTCTAGGGTACATTTTGCTGGATCTTGTCGTTGGGCCCAACCAATTACCATGTGATTTTGGGACGATCTTGAATGCATAGGTATGCAGTGGTACCGTCGAGCTATCACTAGTGCCTCAAGGGCATCTAGGCTGGAAAGAAGGTCACTGTACCTGCCACCGAAAGGCCCTTCGAGGCTTGTGAAGCTCACCTTTCAGACGCGGTGTACTTTTCCGAGGCAGAGGAAGCTTGCGAAGCCATATCCGCGAAGCCTGTTGGGGTAAAAATCCCAAAATGGGAAAACATCAAAGGCGAATCATCAGAATCGGTTCCCGCGAAACGCTCCACGGTGTTGGACAGGTTGACCCCTCGCAAAATCACAAAGACTAGCGAAGGGAAAAAAACTGTGTATCACTTATGACGGTGCGAGGGGTCAGAAAGAGTTTGTAAGGCTTCTGACCCCCGCGACATGGAGGGTAAAGGAGAGGAGGTTGAAATGATTGACAAACCTAAGCCAGCTCCATAGTATATGCAAGATGGACCAAAGCCTCAGCCAGAAGAGCTCGAGGAAATCAACTTGCGAGATGGGGAAGGCACCGCGAGGCCAGTATTCGTTAGCAAATCCATGGAACCTACCGCTCGAGCTGGTATGGTGGCTCTGCTTCACAAATATAGTGACGTATTTGCTTGGCACTACGTCGAGATGCTTGGCTTAGATCCAAAGCTTGTGAGTCACCATCTCGACGTCTTTCCAAATTCCAAGCCTGTGAAGCAACCTTAGCGGAATTATCACCCTAATTTGGAAGAAAAAATTAAGGAGGAGGTGGAGAAGCTCAGGAGTGCAGGGTTCATTTGCCCAATCCAATACCCAACATGGTTGTGCAACATTGTGCCCGTGAAAAAGAAGAACGGCCAGATTAGAGTCTGCGAGGACTTCCGCGACCTGAATAAAACTTGTGCAAAGGATGAGATGCCATTGCCTCACATTGACACCTTGGTTGATATCACTGCCGGCCATGAAATGTTCTCTTTCATGGATGGATTCAGTGGGTATAATCAAATTAAAATGGCGCCCGAGGACGCAAAAAAGCCTGCTTTTCGGACCCCTTTGGGAAAATTCTACTATACCGTGATGCCATTTGGACTTAAAAATGCCAACGCGACCTATCAAAGGGCAATGACCGCGATCTTCCACGATATGATTCATCATTCTGTGGAAATCTAGGTTGATGACCTTGTCGCGAAGTCAAGGTATAAGACCGAGCACCTGCGCGACCTTGAAGGGGTGTTCAAGAGATGCAGAAGGTTTAACATGCGAATGAATCCCCTCAAGTGTGCCTTTGGAGTCACAGCAGGAAAATTCTTGGGCTTTTTTGGTGCACAGACACGGCATTGACGCAGATGAATCAAAGATCCATTCCATCTCGAACATGCCCCCTCCCCACTGTCAGAGATCCCTCAAAGGATTCTTGGGGAAGGTCTCCTATCTGAGAAGATTTATCCCTGCCTTAGCAAAGATCACCGCGCTGTTGGGTGACTTGCTAAAGCAAAGGGTCAAGTTTGAATGGAAAGATCAGCACCAATTAGCCTTTGAGAAAATCAAGGCAGTTTTGGCCTTGCCACAGACAATGGTCTCTCCGCAAAAAGGGAAGCCACTGATTCTCTATCTTACCTGTACTGCGAGATCAATTGGAGCATTGTTGGCTCAAGAAATTGAAGGAATTGAGAAACCAGTATATTACATCAGTCGAAAAGTGCAAGGAGCGAAGGAACGTTATACCCCAATTGAGCGCCATTGTTTAGCACTCGTTTTTACAGCGCAAAAACTCAGGCACTATTTCCTCTCATTCATGAGATCATCTACTGCATTTTCATTCAGGGTGCAGCTCGTGACAAGGAATGACCCAATAAGGTACTTGCTTTTGCGTCCTGTGCTTAATGGAAGGGCCGCGAAGTGGCTTTTAGCTCTCGCAAAATTCAACATAGTATGTACGGCGCCGCGAGCAATCAAATGTCAAGCCTTTGCGGATCTATTGGCCCAGTTTCCTAGCGGAGAGTGCGAACCATTGAGAGAATCACTACCAGGAGATGATTTCGAAGCACTAGCGGCCAGCCCTGAACAAGAAAGCTGGACTCTAAGCTTCAATGGGGCAACATGAGGAAATTCGGCTGGAGCAGGAGTCACGTTGCAAAGTGATAGCGGTACGAAAGAGTATCTATCAAACAAACTAGCATTCCAGTGCTCTAACAATGAGGCAGAGTATGAGGCACTTATTCTAGGGTTACTCGCGGCTAGAGAAAGGGGAATCAAAAGGCTCAGAATTGTGGGGGATTCAAAATTAATAATTTTACAAAGCGAAGGTGTCTACGCCCTAAAAGAGGCTAACCTCGCGCCATATAGGGCAACCGTTCAAAGACTGATGAGTCGAGCAGCTCCGAAAACTTTCGATGCATTAACCTCTATGAGACAGAGGGATGATGAGACTCTGCGACAGTACTCAAAGCGATATTGGGAAACTTTCAACGAGATTGAAAATTGTAGTGAGGAGTATGCTCTGGCAATGTTCAAGACAAGTCTGCCCATGCATAGTAAGCTACAAGAATCGCTTACCATGCACCCAGTCAAGACTGTGGCCAAACTGATGGAGAGAATTCAGGAGCATGCACGGGTAGAAGATGACATCCTGCAAGCTGAAGGAAAGATTGTAGCTGGACAACTTCAGCTCCCAGAAAAGAAAACAGTAGAGTCCTGGGTGTACAAGAAGGAGTACACAACTGGACGAAAGGATTATGCACAGCAGAAGAAGGATAAGGGTGATCCAGATCCCAAATCATACTTCAGCATCATGGCAACTTTCAATATCCCAATTTACAAGATGCTGTACAGGATCAAGAATGAGCAGTGGTTCAGAAGACCCCCGAAGATGACTGGGAACCCGGAGAAAAGGAGGGCTACCAATCAGCACTGTAGCTACCACAGAGATTGGGGACACATGACTGAGGACTGCGTGGAGTACAAGAAGTTTTTGGATGAAAAGGTGGCGGAACGTCATCTAAAGGAATTTTTGGCAGGTGAAAGGAACGACGCCGAGCTGGTAGAAGAAATGAACTACGAGAAAGGCCCAAAGAGGACGATCCATATGATACATGGATTAGTTGCCCCGTACACGAGTAATGAAATAAGGCACATACAAAGGGTCAACGGATAAGCAAAGCAAGTCATGAAGCTCGGCACGAAGAGGCCAAGGGCGGAGGGGGTCATGGAGACCCCAATCACCTTCACTGATGATGACCTGGATGGAGTATCAGTGCCCCATAACGACGCGTTAGTAATCACCCTACGAATAGGGGAGTATGACCTGGAGAAGATACTCGTCGATCAGGGGGCGAGCACGGAAATTATGTACTATGATACCTTTAAGAAGATGGAACTCCCGACGAGCTCGTTGCAAAAGTGTCTAGTTCCCATGGTCGGCTTCAGTGCACAAACGGTATGGCCTATGGGAAAGGTCACATTGCCCGTCCGAACTGGATCAGTGGTGCTGAAAACTGATTTCCTTGTGGTAGACATCCCTTCCTCCTATAACGTGATTATAGGAAGAACATGGATGCACAAGATAAGGGCGGTCTCTTCGACTTACCACCAGAAGATCAAGTACCCCGGAGCAAATGGAATAAAATGCATCAAAGGTAACCAAAAAGTGGCTGATCAATGTTTTACCATGGTCCTGAAAAGATCCCCAAGGGCCGAGCTGGTGCAAACGGTTGAAGTTCCGGATCAGCCGACCTTGGAGGACGTTGGAGGTGATCCTACCAAGAAGATGGTGGAAGGATTGAAGAAAATTCAGATTCAAGAGGATGATGCAGAAAAGTATTTCCTGATCGGCGAAACCCTCGCCGACCAAGAGGAAAGGGACTTGGTTGCCTTTCTAAGGGACCATATCGATGTCTTCGCATGGACTCCCTAGGAGATGCCCGGAATAGACCCTGAGATTATCTGTCACCACTTAAATGTGGATCCTCAGCACAAACCGGTTGTGCAAAAGGCAAGGAGGTCAGCACCACAGCACGTGGACGCTGTGATTGAGGAGGTAGAGCGGTTACTAGAAGCGGATGCCATATGAGAAGTGAGCTATCCAGATTGGTTGGCCAATACTGTCGTAGTCAAGAAGAAAAACGGTAAGTGGAGGGTCTGTGTGGACTTCACCAGCCTCAACAAAGCATGTCCCAAGGATAGCTTCCCACTTCCCAGGATTGACCAACTGGTGGATGCTACATCAGGCTACGAAAGGATGAGCTTCCTTGACCCATATCGAGGATATCATCAAATAGCCATGTATGAACCCGACCAAGATAAGACATCTTTCATTTCCCCAAGAGGACTCTACTGCTACAAGGTCATCCTTTGGGCTAAGAAACGCCGGAGCAACCTACCAGAGGTTAGTCACAAGGATGTTCAAAGACCAGCTCGGAAAGACAATGGAGGTCTATATCGACGATATGGTGGTGAAGAGCAGGTTGAAGCCTGATCACCTCGCCGACCTGAAGGTAACTTTTAATATTCTAAGAGAATACAAGTTAAAGTTAAACACTTCCAAATGTGCCTTTGGGGTCAGCTCAGGGAAGTTTTTAGGGCACCTGGTGACTAAGAGAGGGATCGAAGCCAATCCAAATCAAACCGCAGCTCTGCGGGGCCTTCAAAGCCCAAAGACCACGAAGGAGGTCCAAAGGCTAACAGGAATGGCAGTAGCTCTTAATCGCTTCATCAGTAAGTCCTCAGACCGTTGTAGACCATTCTTTCAACTTCTGAAGAAGAGAGAAGGATACGAGTGGGGAGCCGAGCAGGAACAGGCTTTCCAGGAGTTAAAAATTTACTTGTCATCACCTCCTTTACTCTCTACTCCAGAAGTTGGGGAGCGGTTGATATTGTATTTAGCAGTATCTAATCATGCGGTCAGCTCGGTTCTCCTACGAATAAAGGGGATAGAGCAGGCTCCAATTTATTTTGTGAGCAAAACACTGTTAGAAGCTGAGACACGCTACCTACCATTAGAGAAGTTGGTATAAGCTCTCGTTATCACATCAACAAAGCTGCCCCATTATTTTTTGCAGCAACCCTTCACTGTGTTTACCGAGCATCCATTGAGGGCTTTGCTTAGGAAGGCAGACTTCTCCGGAAGGATCTCAAAGTGGTCTATAGAGCTGAGCCAATTTGACCTTGATTATTAGCCCAGAACAGCAATCAAAGGGCAAATTTTGGCTGATTTCGTAGCAGAGTTCACCCCAACAGTGGCCCACCACCACCAGCTCTCCACGAGAAGGAGCAAGTCAATAATCCTGAGCAGCAAATGAGAATGGCCAAACTGGATCCAAACGAGTGGAGGCTCTACATTGATAGATCAGCCTGCAACAAGGGATCCGGAGCAGGAGTGGTACTTTTCTCTCCAGAAGGATTGGTTTTGGAGCAAGCACTGCGACTCGGATTTAGTACCACTAATAATGTGGCAGAGTATGAAGCCCTGATCGCTGGACTAAGAAGTGCCCTGGAACTCAAGGTAAAAAAGTTGAGAATATTTTGTGACTCACAACTAGTGGTTAACCAACTTTCAGGGGAATATGCTACGAAAAGCGAGAAGATGGCCGCGTACTCAGAAGCGGCCAAAGATCTACTTGACAGACTTGATAAAGTACACATCCAGCAGATCAGTTCGGGGCAGAATGCGCATGCAGATTCGCTGGCCTGCTTGGGATCAGCAGTCAAGACAGAGTATCGCCGCATGGTGGTGGTAGATTACCTGAGCAAACCAAGCATTGGCCGATCTGTTGAGATCGTGATGGAAATAGAGGTTGGGCCGAGCTGGATGGACCCAATAGTGGCATACCTACGAGATGGGATCTTGCCAGAAGATAAGAGGGAAGCACACAAAATCAAGACCAAGTCAGTACGCTTTTGGCTCTCTCCAGAAGGTAAGCTTTACAAAAAATCCTTCCTTGGTCCATATTTGTTATGTGTACACCCAACCCTAGTTCAGAAATTCCTACATGAGATCGACGCTGGAACTTGTGGTGGACACACTGGTGGTAGATCCATAGCCCACCGAGCAATATCCCAGGGATACTGGTGGCCTTACATGCAGGAGGATGCAAAAGCTTTTGTTAAGACTTGTGAGAAGTGCCAGAAGTTCTCCCTTCTGATCCGAGCACCGACAGAGGATTTGCTGCCGTTAACTAGCCCTTGGCCATTTGCCCAATGGGGATTGGACATCGTGGGTCCTCTCCCTATGGCAACGGGGAAACGAAAATTCCTACTCATTGGCACTGACTACTTCACCAAATGGATAGAGGGGGAAGCTCTCGCTAAAATCACAGAAGCTATGGTGGAGAAATTCGTGTGGAACAAGATAATCACACGGTTTGGGGTACCCTACTCCATTATCTCAAATAACGGGTCCCAGTTCGGCAAGAAGTTCAAGGCCTTCTGCGCCCAATACAGCATCAAGAATTATTATTCAACCCCAGCTTACCCACAGAGCAATGGCCAAGCAGAGGCCTCGAACAAGACAATCTTAAAAGGCCTCAAGAAGAGACTGCAAAAGAAAAAGGGAAAGTGGCCCGATGAGCTTCCAGCCATGCTCTGGGCATACAGAACCACGCCACGGCGGTCCACGGGAGAGACGCCGTACTCCCTTGCTTATGGAACAGAGGCAGTAATTCCTTTGGAGGTTGGTTTGCCGACCATTCGCACCTCTCTTATGGAGTCAGGGGGGAACGATAAAGCCCTTGCCAAGCAGCTTGATCTCGCTGAGGAAAAGAGAGAGCGTGCACTTGTCACCTTAGCAGCATATCAGGAGCAGCTACGAAGAAGCTATAACAAAAAGGTACAGCCAAGAGAATTCAAGGTCGGGGATTTAGTCCTAAGGAAAGTATTGGCCAACACCAAAGTATCCACTGATGGAAAGCTCGGACGGAACTGGGAAGGCCCATACAAGATTGTGGGGATTGCTGGCATTGGGGCCTACCGCTTGGCCGACCTGGATGGAGACCCAGTTCCACGACCATGGAATGTCCAGAACCTTAGAAAATTCTTCCAGTAATTTGTTTATGTGATTACGAATACAGTCACATCGTTTTTTGTCATTTTTCTCCACATCTGTTTTTAGCACATAGCTGGGATTACGAAAACAATCACCAGCATGAGTCAGTTAGATCCATTATCTTTATTTTAAGCATGAATAAAGTATCATTCGCTTTCTCATTATGATAGTTATTTAAATATGAACCCAGATGACCTCCAATCTGAATTCCTATTGGGGAGCAGGGAATGCGTGTGTTTACAACGAATATTGCAATAAGAATGCTAAGTATGAAGAAACTTAGGACTGCAACGAATATTGCAAATACTAAGTATGAAGAAACTTAGGATTGCAACGAATATTGCAATATTGTTTCTAAGTATGAAGAAACTTAGGATTGCAACGAATATTGCAAATACTAAGTATGAAGAAACTTAGGATTGCAACGAATATTGCAATATTGTTTCTAAGTACAGAGAAACTTAAGGTTGCAACGAATATTGCAAATTTGCAACATGTATTGCGACAACCACAATCCTGGGTATGCAGAAACTTAGGTTAAGCAAAAATTACAAAACACCAATGAAAATCCCAAGTATGAAGAAACTTGAGATTTCAGTGCATACTACATCAGTTCCTAAGTACGAAAACACTTAGACTGTAGGAGGCTCAAAATATGCAGATACTTGACAAACTTAAACCAACTTAGCACGGATGAAGGTTGGTAAAGCAATAGGTACGAAATACTTGCGAAAGTAAAGGAGTACGCGAAAATACTTAACAAAGTGCCAAAATATTCAAAGGGCCACACCCGGCCGAGCAGAAGACCACGCAGGGTCAAAAGTAAAGATTCAAGTAACAAAGAGGCAAGTCTAACAGCAAGCATCAAGCCTCTTCACTGAGCCTTAGGGCATCAGTGGCAGGAGTGGGATCAGAATTGTTACCACCTTCTTCTGGGATAGTACGGTTAGCTAGGGTATCATCAGTCTGAATCTGTTCGGGGAGGAGCTCGGTCTGATTCACAGGGTCAGGCTGGGCTTCGGCATCTGGGTGGACTTGAGCAGCAGCCATTTTGCTCGGTAGCTCCATGTTTGCCCAGTGAGGAGAGGATTCATCAATACCGAGCTTCTCGAGGCAGCGCCGCCAGGCCGCCCCCCAGACGGCATCCTGTACGGCTGGCATTTGTGCCTTGTAGTTCTCTGTAACATCCAGCACAGCTCGATCATACTCTGCCTCTGCCTTGGCCTCTGCTGTAATTAGCTGATCACTCAGGCCATGCTCCACCTCCTCCGATCTCTTCCTCAGATCAGCGAGCTCTCCCTTCAGCATCTCCACCTCAGCTCGGGCTTCCTTTAGAGACTGAGAAGACTGAGCATTCTCCTTCTCGGCTTTGTCCGCCCTCTTCTGCTCCTTCTTCAGTTCTTTTTCGGCCTCTTTTGCTCTGTCGAAACCGGCGGAGGCTTTTTACATAATCTGCAATTTGCAAGGGCACAGCTAAGGACAGGGGGGAAGAGAAAAATTCAATACACAAGAACAAAACAGTAATCAAACTTTGTACCTTGGCGCTTGACTGAAAGATGGACTTCATGAGAGTGTCATATGAGCTACTCTTTTCCCTCTCCATGTCAAGGGGGAGAAGGGCAGCTCTGGACACGCCAAACGCCACCTCGGTGGAAGAGATCTTGTCGATCGTGTTGAGGGGAGTGCCATCAGGACGGACCAGGGCAGGCTCCCATGGCTGCACCAGGGGAGGAGAGTCAATGAGATGCTGGCTTGAGCCCAAGTTTCCTGTCCTTCGCCTCTGAGGGAGAGGTTGATCGTCAGGAGTACTATCAACTGGCCTTTTCTCCCTCTGTCGCTCAGATAGAGAAGCAGGTGCTTCAGGAGGAGTGACAGCGCGGGCAGGTGGCGGAACACGGCAAGCTCCGCCCAGGTTCAAAGCATCCAGAAGGTTGATCGGCTGGTGTGGCATTTCTTCTCGATCCGGTGAAGGAGAATAGCCCGGTGAGTCGTCTGAGTCTGCTAGTTGGGAGGATTGCTCGGCGATCTCGCGGACAAGTGCGCGGTAGTCCACCCCACCTGCTTCGTCGTCTTCTTCTTCTCTTCCTTCTTCTTCTTCCCCTATTGCCCTACCGGAAATGCTCAGCTCAAGATCAGTGCGCACAAGGATGGGGATGGCGGTTGGGATCTCGGCAATGTGGGCAAAGCTGCATGGGGTTTAGGTTGCATCTAGAGCAAACCTCCCTGAAGAAAGTGTGTAGGGGGAGTCTAAGTCCCCCTTCCACTATGAAGATCAGAGGAATGAGGATTTTCTCTTCTTCTAGGCTTACTACCCTCAGGTCGTTAGGTTCGTTTAACCTAAACTGGATATCGGCGGGGATGTTGTACCTATGTCGAAATTCTATTATTCTGTCAGGATTGCTAAGAAGGGCTCTGTGCCTTCCCATTTTTTCTGAGAATTAGGGTTTTGCAGTTGAAACCCAGGAAAAGCAAGAAAATGAACAGGCGCCGAAGGAATAGCGAAGAAGATGAAACACGGAACAGAGATAGAGATCCAAGAAGGTCACTTATGTGAAAAGAGATGGACCTAATGTGGTGTTTTCCGACGATGACGGAGGGCAATTGTCCGACGAAAACCGGAGAAAGGATGTAGGTGCAGAAAACTCGAATGGCAGAAATGGCGGACGCAGCTTTCTCTCTCTTCTTTGCTTCTGGCAAGAATGAAGTGGTAAAGAAGGGAGAGAGGTTTTTTGGATTTAGAGGGTTTTTGGGGGGAAATAATGATTATCCCGCCCGAAACCCCATAAAGGTGGGGCGTGACGTACGAGAAACGTCAGAAGAATCGTCCTTTGGGCTTATCCGAGCCACCAGAGGGTCACTTCGCATTTAATTTGATAACAACGTTGCTACCCACGTGGAGGGGAGGCATGCAGGAGAAGCATCAGGAACCGTTGAAGCTCTGCGCACTACTGCTGAATAGCCGTAGTAGCAGAGCTGGGGAGCAATTGGAGTGGGTAAAATCTGATTACCCTACTTCTAGGCATAGCACGTGCCTATGACAGTCACCGCGAGAGGGGTGGGTAGCTCGGCTCCACGTAGGGAAGTCCTAAGCCCTGTGCCGAGCTGCACTGACCACGAATAAGGTCAGAATAACTAAGTATACTAAATAAATCAGAATGCACTAGCTCGGCGTAAGGCATGGAGGACGCCCCTGGCATAGCCGAGCTAGGGAGGCTACGAAATAGCTTTAACATCACTCTGGAATACATAAGTTCAGCTCGGCGTAATAAGCTGGACTATGTACGGGTACTCCAAGCTACGGGGAAGCTCGGCACCTCCACGAATGGGGCGGTGAGACATTCCGGACTAATCCATGGCGGTTCCTTATGAGACAAGAAACAGTCCCGTAAAATGAGGGACTGATATGGGAAGTCCTAATAAGATTGAGAATATACCCCATGTAGGAAGAAATCCTATATGGAAAGGAAGTCTACTGCAAGACGAGGTCTTGCAGTATTTGGAAGCATATGCCTAATAGGAAAGTCCTATTAGGAGAAGGATTCCTAAAAGGAATAGGAAACAGGGGGCACGAGACGCCTAATTTGATGAACATCCACACCTATAAATACAAGGCAATAACCATGACAAAAAGGTACGCGGTGGAACCTATCTTCATACACATTGTGTTTTGAGTATTCGAAGTACGAGATACTAACTTAGGCATCGGAGGGCCTTTGCCAACGAGAGGCAAAGGTGCTCTAACCCTTCTACTGTCTTGCAGATCTAGGGTTGATTCAAGGAAGCACGAGATCTAGGGTTACGTGGATTTATCCCCGTACATTAGGTATTGATTTATTACCCCTTGGGCAAAGTTATGTCGAATGAAATTATGAATGAGAATGCTATCCCTTCATTTCAAAGTTATGTTCCGTGAATAATGTCCCATTATTTATCTGAGCATGGTAGAAAATATATGAAAATGGTAGAATGAGACGGGCACCCATGACGGTGACCTCGCAGCACAAATTCGTGCTAGCAGAGGGGGAAACTTCACCCTTCGCGGAGTAAAAAAAAAAGTACTCACTCGCGATTCTAGGCCCTCAAGTGTTGTGAAATAAGTGGGGACCAAAGTAATATTTTCCTTTGGAATGCTAACTTAAATGTTGGAAACCCCTCGCGACGGCCATCCCCCACAAATGAATGAGAACCAAAGTAGGCGTCTCTTTGCAACGACAAACCTCTCGATTAAGCAAAGGGAATCCTTGGTATAACCAAATGATAAGGCCTTCAGAGGAAATAAGTTCAATGATGAACTTTGAAACGTTGCGAATATGCAATGGTAATCACAACAGTAAATCATAGACAAGGTTCTAGGGGATTTCATTGATATCAATTTCATTTATACAAAATTCATTTCCCCAGATAAAAGGGGGCTTACACTTAAACAAAAAAAAGAGAGAGAAAAGAAGAAAAGGAACAAGGCCTAGCTACTTGAGAAGCTTCTGGGAAATTATATCAGCTGGTGGGAGAATGGGCTTTGCATCACTTAACGTGACCTTCGGGACAGCTTCCAGAGCTTGATGATCCTTGACCAGCAACTGATGATTTTCCTCCAAAACAGAAATCTTCTCCTTGGCTTCAGCAAGAAATTGTTTGTACTTCTCATACGTCTCTTTTGCTTCAGCAATCTGAGTCTTGCTGGCCTGAACCCTGAAAAGGCTTGCGAATAGTATCTTCATGGAGCGAACCTTCTCTAAGTGCTCGCGAAGCCACCATAAGTCAAGACAAAACTTCTCTATGTCCTTGACCGAGGAAGTAATGTCCTCATATCTCTCGTCAAAGAAATCCCTCACCCTCGTCTCCTGCAAAGATAGCACCATCTCGCTAAGGACATTAAGGAGCGGGCCACCCACGAGACGACTGGCAGAGAAGTTCGCAAAGGTCAGATGGAACTACCTCTCCAAGGCGCGAAGGGTGGGAGCGTTACAGGTTTTGACACTCCACTGAGGGCCGCCATGTGTATCAGGAAACAGAGAGTGCTTGGGAAGTTCAGGGCTTGATCCTTCTTCTTGAGTTTGGAAATGACGTAAGTCCCCCTAACCTTCCAGTACCTTCTTCCCCTGATTATCATCTTTGCGAGCCGGCTCTGAGTTAGAAAGACGGCCTGATGTTAGCAATTTAGATGGGGTAAAAGAAGGAAGATGCAAGATATCTCCAATCCCTGCAAAAATATCACTGCTGGACTTACCTTTTGAGTCTCCGAAATCCTATTCGCGATCTTCGCTGCTCTTACCAAGGTCATCCATGTCAGAGCTTTCGCTAACCGTTGATCCAAGGGCGGCCTTGGGGCCATATAGCCCCTTTTCTGTGGAAGAAGGTATTAGGACTACCTCATCATCGCGAGAAGGGGACGGTGTCCTGTCCTGTGGCGGGGAAGAAGAGGTCGTGGCTAACTCCTTCGTCTTCTTTTTCTTCAAAACTTTCTTCTTCTTCTTCGGAGAAGCACCCTTAACAGGACTGGAGGTAAGAAGGAAAGGATCGATCCAAGGAGATCTCGCTGGTGACTCAACCTCGTCTGTGGGCTCTGCGTTCATGGTTGTAGTTCCTTCCTCTGACACCTCAACCTCTTCCACTCTTCCCACCTCCTCTGGCTTATCGCCTGGACCACCAACCTCCTTCGCGACTTCCTGCACGATGTTGCTCGCAATGTCCATGGCATTGAACTAGTCAACACTTGGGACAGCTTGACTTTGTCCCTCAGCAAAATTCAGGACGGCCTTTCCCTGCTCAGGTGCAGATCCCTGCAAAGCCCCCTCTGGGGGAGGATTATCGGTAGAGGCTGGTTTATCCACATCGCGAGAGGGAGGGTTTGCGAGAGGCACGTCCTCTTCAGCAGCAGCAGTGGTGTTGGACGTTTGAGCTTCCTCGCCTGAAAGACAGAAAACAAATTTTGTGAGTACACGATACGGGGGCAAAACTACAAAGATCACGGACACAGGGGCGAGGAGCACCACCCTAATCAATTCGAGCCAGTGGCTCAGCCTGGGATAAAGGCTCCGCGAGGGAAAGAGAGGGTTCTGTCATATTTTGACCCCTCCGAGAAGAACACTAAAACATTAGAAACGACGACAAGTCAGTAAAACATAAGGAGATAAGAGATTGGAAGAGCAAAAAAAAGAAAAAAACTCTTTCTCACCCTCGCCCTCTTCGGAGCAGGCCCTACTTGAAGGGGCAAGAGGTCTTTGGCCTTTCTCTTGTCCCTCACAGTGATATGTCGCAGCGTAGGAGCAATCTTTTGATCGGTCGGATGAATTCGAGCTAGGGGGATGGCGCTAATGACATCGAGGGGAGCCATAGCTCGAGTTACCCAACAGGACTGTGGTCCCCGCCAATTGGAGTTCTTCCCAGGTTTAACTGTGGGCTCCGCAGAAGGCACTACTGGTGGGGTTTGGACAAAATCTTGAAAGGATTGAAGATTCCTAGCCCAATACACCCTGTTTTCTGGGGTAAAAGCTACCTTTCGAGCATCCGCAAGAATGACCCTCTCTCCACCATAACCAGCAGTCAGCTCGTTGTTTAACAATCTTCAAAAATCTGCAAATACCCGCAAAGAAGTCCTTGGGAGGAGAAGGGAGACTGTTTGGAACGCCTTGATCATAACCAAACTGAAGTTGAAGCCTGTCAGGACGGTATAGCACCAAGACTGGACCCTCAGAGGTAAGAGTGGGGAGATGGCTGGGAGTGACCCAAGTGAGGAAAGACAGCTTGTTGGCGCGAATGCTGTTACTTTGAAAGTTCTCTATGGAATCCTTCAAAAAGACTGGCGGGCTTATCGCGCCGTCAACATTTTATGATATGGGCGTGGGTTGAAAGAAGAAACATCATCACACCAATCTTCGAGAAGTTGCGTAGGACTAGTATGGCTCCACCTCATAATCCTGGGAAGCCTGTCGCTGGCAAACCTCATTATTGGCTTGCCCGTGCCATCTAGAATGATTTCACCCGCAACATTCCTCTCCGCGACGGTCTTTAAAGGGGGAAGCACTTTGGGAGTAGGCGCGGCCTCTGAAAAACGCTCGTAGAAAAAACCCAACAAGAAAGGAACATGGATCATGGAAGTAATCTCATACCTCCCCATGGATCGTTCAAAATCTTGCACAGTGCGATCCAACTGATAATAGAAGTGGCCCAAGAACATAGGGCCAAGGGGAAGCCTCTTCTCAGTAGCGATAGTGGCCACAAGAGGGATCATTTCGCGATGAGGACCCTCGTGTGGAAGGTCGGGGAAGAGGAAGAAGGACAAGAATTGGACCAAAAAGGCTGATAAGTACGCCGGGTCTTTCTGGCGAGGGTTGATTGTCATGGCGATCGAGCCTCCCACCGCTACGGGAGCGACGTCGCGGAACCAGTACCGCTGCCAATCCCCCCATGAGGTTTTGTTGGCCTCCGGAGGGTCGCGAGGCCTGCCCTTACTATCGTAACAAGATCCAAACTTGCCTGCAGGTTTGAATTCCTACTCGAGATACTCAATCATCGACGTAACTCCCACGAAGTGGTGGTTGGGGTCGTAATGATACCCACCACGAGTAGGAAGGCCCAATAGTGTCTCTGTGTCCAGAAGAGTGGGAGCTGCTTCTCCAAACGGAAAAACAAACGTATGGGTCGTTGTGCTCCAACGAGATAGCGCGAAATCCAGGTCGCGCTGAGAGCGACTCATGGAGAGATCTCGCGAGAGACACACAACCTTCAGTATACCCGCCTTTTTAAGGATCCTCCTGTGCTCGTCATCCTCGAGCACCGTGGCTACCCAGTCACCCCAGCCCTTGGGAGCTTGAACACTGGTCTTGTATTGAACTTGGGAAAAGGGGAAGTCTCCCCTCTCTATCCTTAGCCGTGTTAGCAAAGAAGGATCAATCATATCCGCCTCAGAAGCACTTGGCTCTTCGGAGAAGAGGATATACTGTGCATTAGGATCACCGCGGATGGGGACATAATTTTGAACATTGGCCCAGAAGACGTCATTCTTGGACCTCAAGAATGGGGCTCTCCTCCACTCGCTAGGAGGAGGAACAGAGGTCTTCGCCAACAGAGCCTCAGTGTCAGGTTCATGCCTTCTTGAGCGAGCCATGGCTTTGGAAGAAAAGAGGGAACTAGGGTTTCAGAAAGAGGTCGAAGAAGAGAAAAATGGGAATAATGCTGAGGGCCTGGAAGATCTCAGAGTAAACACGAGAGAGAGGAATCTTAGAAGAGTAAAAGACTTATCTTCTCTCCGTAGGAGTATTTATAGGTACAACATAGCTGTCATCACGAGAACGAGCGGTTGAAACGGCATCAGCAGTCCAATCGGTCTGCAACTTTGAAACTGAGAACAGCCGTCTTTTGGAGGGAAATGATAGAACGACGGACTCTGCTGACATCGCACGCGCGCGATACACCGTGTCGAACACCAGGCGCCGTAGAATCACGCTCGCGCGAGGGGCTTATGTAGGGAAGGTCAGCACGTCTTACAAATAGACAGTTGACCAACCCATAGTAACAAGCCACGTGGAAGAAAGAGTCACTGTAGACACGTCAGATATTAGTTAAAATTAGCAGAATGATAGCACTCACTGCGAGGTCTGGCCCTCGCAAAATAGAGGATGACAACTAATAAAACCCTGCTTGACGGGGAATTACCCATCGTGACGACCTCAGAAAAGGAAATCAGCGCGAAGTAAGGGAATCAATACCAACACGGTCACATACGATGTGCTCGCGACTACACCTGGCCGTAAGGCAGGGACAGGGGAGTCATTGCGAACCTCGAGCGAAGCATCAGCACGAGAAAAGAGCTCGCAGCCATGCCTAGCATAGCGGGAATAGGGGAGATACAAGTGGCTTGGTGGCTTTAAAGGATTAAGGATCGTTGCGAGGGAAAAAGGCTGCTTTGGAATAACCTAAAAGGAATCTTCCTAACGGCCGGTGATGTCACCCACGTCGCCCAGGTATACGGAGAGAGCACGTGTCATCATATTAGTGGAGAAATGTCTGCAGCCCAATGATTGGGTGCAGATCCCTATAAATATGGGACACTCCTTCACAAATTCGGAGAGAGAGATTTGTTCATCCTTAAGGCACAGAAATCCTAGAGAGAGGAAGTGACTCAGAGCTCTGGAACTAAGAACATTGTTCTTGCTAGTACTCGCGAGCCTGCTTTTCTTCTAGGACCGTATTATGAGTATGACGATTCTAAGGGGAATGGACTAAACATCGCTGCCTTCTCTTTCTGTGTATTTGGCTTAATCCTTCACCCCTATACACACCCCTATTGTTTGCCTCTCCAAATTAAAGATTATTTGAAGCATACCAAGAACCTAACCTACACATACTGATCTTTATATTCAATGGTTGCTCATATTTTAGTAGACAATAAGGAAACATGATGATTTGTTTATTGGTTATGATTATTTCAATATAGTGATCTCAAAGGATGCACGTGGTTATTTTTGTTGAAAGATCCAATGTTTTCAATTTTATCGTCATAAAAGCTATGCAGTAATATTTGGCAAGTCTATTGAAATGAAGTCACTTCAGAATATTATTTTCTAAGAATGATATGTTTCGTCCTTTCAATTTTACAGAATTGGATCGATTGAAGAAGAGAATCATTGCATTAGGAAGAAAATTGACTTTACACTTGGATCATTACTCTGTGCAGGGAAAGGAAAAGTTAAACGAAAGTAAGAGAAGCTTAGGAATACCTTTTTTTCTGCTATTGCTGTCTTTAATCTCAGTAAGTATTCCGTCAAGCTACGATCAAACAATGCCTAGAGCTAGGGATACCACTTCTCTTATTTAGATTTCCAGATTATTTCGAGGGTAAAGCTTTGTAGTTTTTTGTTTTTTAGTCCAATTGGTCTAATGTCATGCAGAAGCAAAAGCAAGTTGTGATTCCAAATTTTTCAGCGAGTCACAAATAATTTTTTGTTCGAAGATGTTACTTTGATCGATTGTGCACACTTAACTGGTTACTATTTTGGGTATTCAGCCCTGAGACACCCATAAACATACAAATTCTAATCTTCTGACATCCATATTGAATACATGTTTCATGATGTTGTTGTTAGAGTTTAGGCTTTCGTGAGAAGGAAGGGATTGTAATCTTCCGATGAGGATGGGAACCAGTACTGCTGATGGAAGTAAGGCCCCTGAGAAGGGCTCTAAAGCGTTTACGCTCCTGGATCACTGGGCAAAGGAAAGACCAATCCCCGTGGACCAGAGCTGAAATCCATGCAATCCAAGTAGGACTGGTTTTTGACGGAATGGATAATGAGGTTGGTAACTCAATGAAATGGAACCCTATGGCTGTTGTAGAGGGCCATGTCATGCATTAGGAATTTTCTTAGAGCAATGCATGTGCCCACTAATCCGTTGTACTCACAGGGTATTGTTAGAAACTTATACTAAAAGCCATGCTTTTATGTAATGGATTAATATTTAATTAGTTAATTATTAATCAGTTTTATCCCTTTTTGATGAGAATCTATTATGGGCAATGTTTGCATGACATAATTGTATGTTGTGCATGTGTCTTTTATTCTATATAGTAGATGATCCAGTGTGTAGAGTACGGCTTACACACAGAAGATTGGATCATCGGTTCTTGTGGAATATAAGTTTTGGTTCACAATCTTAGATGGAATTTGACACACCATCAGTAGGATTGTGGTACAATGTTTTAGTAGGTTTGTCTTGACTACAGGGAACGGTTCTAGTTCCGACTCATTGTGCTAGTACATTTTTGTGTGTATTGAACAGGACCACTTTAAGGTAATTGTCTTAGTACTGACATTTTAAGACATTAAGAACCTTATAGTTATTAAGAATACTTATGCTCTTAATCTGGATATAATTAATACATATATACATTTAATGTTGTTGACTTTGATTCATTATAAAGTGAGATCTTTTTTCACGGTCAATAGTCTTGGTGAGTTGGGTCACAACATTATATGTATGAAATATATGGATATTAATTATTGATAGAATCCACGTCTCGTTAGAGATTGATGATACCCCCTTGAGTAAACTTATAAGTTTCGGTTATGTCAAACCCTGCAGGTGGATATTTGTATCCGACATATCGAATAAGTTAAGTGGTTAGTCTCAAGGTGTTTTATAAGATGTTGATTAGTGGGAGATTGTTAGTAATCGACATTTAATTAACGAGTATCTATAATTAACGTGGGGAGATTAATAAGTATTTAATAACGTGGAGCTCGAAATATAATCAAGATAAAGATGGGAATGCAATTATAATTCTTTAGTGGTGTGAATTATAATTTGTGAAATAAGAATAGAATCCAGGTGGGATTAGGTTTTCTTATTTACACAAGGAGCCCAGATTTATTTCTCCTCAGGTCCCTGCTCTAGCCCTATAAATATATCGTTATGTTCTCTAGGTCATATGAACAGTCATTCAGAAAATTAGAATAGAGGCTGTGAGAGAGAGAACAAAGAGATCACGTAGAAGTCCACACTTGGCTACATGATCGAGATATAAGGGAATATGGCAGAAGATCATGAGGTACTGTCGAACAAAACTTGTTGCATACAGTAATCGGGTCTATCAAGTTCTAAAATAAACAAGTCAACCAGCGTTCGTGTCTACGGATGAGAGGTAAACCCTAATTCCGCCTTGTAGGGTTTGTGTTTATTTTTATTGTTTAATCTGTACGCGTAATTACTGGGTTCTGGGATTCGTTTCCCAACAGGTATATCTTAATTGGGTGTGAGTTGTGCACAATGCCAGTCCCACCTAAGCAACATGAGAGCCGGGGGACAATGTGGGAGGACGCCAAGGCTCAGAAATGTGACAACCCTAGCGGATTATGAAGACGTATAGGACAAGTCAATTGAAATTCGAATTAGGGTAATCTGATATATTTTGAAGCCCGAAGCCCAAAGTGTTGTGAACCTTAGACTGTTGGTACAGAGAATTTGCTAAAACTGAATGGATGGACGGAAACTTGGCTTGTTGTTCTTTACGCACTATGGTCACCATAGTATGGTGCCACTTTTTTGCCAGGTGAATGTTTTTCCAATGAAATAATTTGGGCAGATCAACGAGAGATAAGGTTACTTTGAGTATGCTAACAAACATTTCCACTTTTTTTCCCGTTTATAGCAGGCGGTGGAACAATCATGTGTGATATTAGATGACAAGCTGGCTAGGAAAGGTGTGAAGGTGGGAAAGTGCAATACAGATGGTAATCAGAAGTCGTTTTCCTAAGAATGGATTGCAATTAGCTAGGAAGCTTCACCATAACAGGTACTCCTTTAAGAAGAGGGATGTCAATTCTCGATGGCTTTCATGATTATAAATGAAGTATCATTAGTGCAAAAGGCTCCAACTTGTTAGACGACTAGAATCTACGAGTTTCTTTTATTATTATATATGTTCAGCCTGCGGAATGAAGAGACGTGGGTTCTGACTTTTTATCGCCACAAAAAAAAAACGTTACAGTACCCTTTGCGGGAAGATCTTACTCTATCTTAAATATGTATTTGGGTTATATATAGATTGTAGATTGTGACTGAGTGAATCTATTGTATTACTACGACCCTATGAAATGAATTTGGGGAGGTTTGATTGTGATTCTGTTAAGCTTTTTTTTTTTTTTTTTTTTTATCTAATTACATGTCTTTTGATGCATAATTGTCATGGTAAGTAAAGTTACCTCACCAAGAGACTAAGACAAGGATTTGAAATGCCATGCTCTTGTGACATGAGATATCAAAATTACGTGTCCCACTATGTTCGAATCTCGAAGAACTTACCGGGGCTTTTTGCCTCATATAATCATAGAGGATTCAGCATAACACATCTCCTCAATGAGAAATATAGAATTGTCTCCCGTATTTGGCGAGTAGTAGTAAGAAAGGGTCATCTCTTTCAAAGCCAATACACAAGTTAATCCATTATCCATTCCAAGTACAATGGATTAAGTCAATTTCCTAGGTAGGCAATTTTTTCTTTTGGAAAATACCTTCAACAGTTCCTCACATGCATCGCACGTGCTGTACCACTAGTACTATAAAAATAGCCAAGATTACAAGATAACAAAACTCGGTGGGGCAACTCATTGTGACTCGGTTGAACCAGTTCTTGGATTTCTGTATTCGGTGGATCTGAGTGGGGCGACTCAATGGGTCTCGGCTGTACCAGTTCTTTTTGGGTTCTGATTATTTTTATTTTTATTTTTTTCCCTCTGAGTTTTGTTTTGTTATTGTTTTTTGTTCCCGATTACCTTGTGCTGTATTTTGTTATGGATTGTGCTGGGAATTGCTTGTGATTCTCTATCGCTCCTTTTTGATTCGGATTCATCCCCTAGGTGTCGGGTCTGCTTCAGCAGGTGTATCCGCGAGTCGGTGGCCTTGTCAGCCTAATGCCGTTCTCATTTCACTTGTTAGTGGTTTGGGTTTCAAACCTGCCTTTTGTAATCGGTTTCAGATGGCGTTTGAATATAATATGTTGACTCTTGTCAAAAAAAGCATCCTTAAAGACCACTTTTTTTTTTAATTTTATTTGCAGAAGTACTAATATGGCCGCCCGATGAATTTCATCAAACTTCTTCTGTTTCAAAGCATTTTCTAGTCTCACAATATATATATATATATTTGTCTGTACAATTTAACTTCTCTACGACACCCTATTCGAAAAAAAGCTATTTTACATTAAACAGAACAAACCTCAAAATATCCATGGCTTGTATCTTATTGTACTCCTTCCATCTCTTTTAAGCTTGTTGCTTCGTAAATCTAACTTATTATAGAAACATAATTATTACACTTTTCACACAATTATTATTTTGTCCTTTCACATCAATTTTATCTTCAGTTCCAAAATTATCCTCCACTTTTACCCATTAATTTTTCAAAAAGACAAAGTAATAATTGTCCAATTTTTTTTACCAATCAACTTTTTAAAACACACTTATTAATGAATAGCCCAAAATAAAATACTTAAAGATAAAAAAAAAAAGAAAAGGATAGAGGGAGTGTAACTTCTGTGATAAACTGTTTTAGCGATCCATCTGAGGTAGGAGCTTCGAAGAAGTCAAACACGCAAGCTGGCGTTTGGCTTTTGAATTCGGGACAGATTTCCACTTTTATGGTAAACTAGTAATCTTGCACGTGCTTTGCACTTGGGGAAAACGATGAGATTCGAATCCTTGTAATATTTTTCCAAGTGGATGTAGTCAAATTGGTCTCAAATAGCATTAGAAACTATATAATAACAGTGTCGAACAGAATTAAATATTTAATCAATGCATCATAGCCCACGGACTGACTTCAAAGATCCATTGCTCCAAGCATACTGATTTTCCAAGCAAACCTAATTGCTAAACATATTTGCTAAATCTCATTAGGTAATTAGTTTTGGCATCAAAGATGTCAAAAGTAACAACAAATTAAGAATCAAATAGTGGGAAAAAGATAAAATGGTTGAGAACATACACAACTACACAACAAACATTAAAGTTTCTGGAGTTATACTAAAAGATATGAGGAAATCGAATACAAACATAGATGGGTAATTACACAAGAACAAAACAGAAATAGCCAAAAAAAATCTACAATCTGAGGAGAAAAGAAACCGAAATTGTCGAATCATACCTGTTTTATGAAAGCAGAATCGAAGAATCTATGAACACCAATCAACTTTTGTACCCTTCAGGGAAAGATCAACTGCCTCGAAACCCCAAAATTTGGAGGATTAGGGAGCGCTACATTTGAATAGAAATCTGTGTTATTAAATTTTCAGACATTGACTAATTAATGGGTATGAGACTATATCTTTAATTAGAAATGAAATCTCATTACCTTGAGAGATGTTGCCTTCATCAGAAACTGTTGGCAAACATAAAATTAACTAATTAAGGAATTTGAGTGTCATTGGGTCATCATTGTATCAAACAGTTAGTGGGCAAATCGCATAAGAGGATTTCTTTTACAAATTTTCATTAAGTTTGCATGAGGCATATGTTGCCTTCATTAGACAACAGTCAGAAAACATTTAAATGAAGTCATGATGAAGTCGAAGCAAGACCCACCCGTCTACCTGTTGCCGCGAGAGAGAGTGTCCAACAAATTTCTACCGTTGCCGCGAGAGAAAGAGAGTCCAGCAGATTTTGTTGCAATGAGTTTGGCTTGTGCCGTTCTGCTCTTGTTATTTTGGAGGCATCGTTTCCTTTTCCGGATATACATGAAAGGAGCGTCTAGATGGGCATCATTTGGAAATGACAATGAAATGGTGCTTACATGAAAGGAGGCATCCAGATTGGCATCATTTGGAAACGACAATGAAAAGGTGCTTCAATGTGAAAAAAAAAGAAAAAAGAAAAAAAAAAAAGACAATGAAACGGTGGATTATGGAAGAAATGATAATGAAACTTGCATTATGGAAGAAGGCGCAAGAGGATGCGTATTTTGTAATTTAGGGTAGCTAGGTACGTAGTTATTCCAAGTGCTTTGCAGGGGTATTTTCGGAAGGAAAAAGTATGGGAAACATTTTAAGGCCTTCAGCCTTTTTTAAGTAGTGGAGTAGTAGATAATACGCAAGCTGAAAGTTGTAGAGTGGGTATTATGGTGTCGTTTTCTGAATTTTACCTCTAGGTGGTAAGACCCAAAATATTTACCAAGGCATAGAGTTTTCGACATTTGTAATCCCTTCAAAATTATTACACTATTATAATCACTTAAATATTATAATAGGAGTATTTCACTTTCATCCCAGCCACTACGCCAAATTAGGCCTTTTCCGGCATTTAATAAATGCCGTTAAAGATCAACAAAATGCCGTTAATACTATTCCCGGCATTTATTCGAATGCCGTCTACACAGGTGTCGGTAATACAAAAACAGCATTTGTGAAAATGCCGGAAATTAAAACCGGCATTTGACAAATGCCGGTTAAAGAATTAACGAATTTATATATCTATTTCCGGCATTTACTGTTAGTGCCGGAAAAGCCAGTACAACCGGCATTATGTAAATGCCATAAATTGTTTAACGGTCCTGGCATTATTGAAATGCCGTGAATGCTACAATATAATTTTTTTTTAAACTCTTTAACCGGCATTATGAAACTGCCGGAAATGATTTTTTTTTTTTTTTGGGCATTTCCCTTTTGTGACCTGATTTTTTCATTATGACAAGAACCTGCTACAATTTTCGACAAAATAATATATTTCCTGTATACCAGATTTCAGTTGCCAATATACTAATTTGAAAGTTAAAACAACCAAAATGCAAATTACATACATATATCTTAAGACAAGTCTCATGACCTTAATTTGTCTATTGATCATTGTCAAAACAACATTGCAAGGTTTCGATTGCCAAAGCGACCAAAATATAAGTTCCAACTGCGTATCTCCAAAAACAAAAGATCAAACTAATCAAAGCACAACAAAAACATGGCGCGCATGTGGTTGCGAATCTCCAACACAAAAAGACCCATCATGGTATTCATATTCAAGAACATTCAACATCAGTCATTTGCGCACCTCCGTCTACATATTATCAACCTGCAAATGTAAGAAATCACTTTCCGTAAGTATATATGAAGAGCTTCCAAAATTACAAAATACAACTCCAATACTTACCGTAGCACGGAAACGGATCCGTACACGGTCACAAACAAAAGACACAAGAATTCTAAAAAAATTGCCACATACATTTATCCAAATAAAGGAAGAGCAATCATCATTTTACTTTGCTACCATTTGATTTCAAGTACATTTCCAAACAATTTCTGACACATGTTTTTATCAAGTACATATATAGAGGTTACAAGTTACAACTCCATTCACAACGGCATGACCTAGAAAATTGACAATCCATATATTTGTATATGCAATTCAATCCATGCAAGGAACATACATATCAATCATCTACCCAAGAACCCAAATTTTCCATGTAAAAGGCCATTCTCTTTCTCAATAGACCAAGAAAAAAGCACAAATTGTACGAAATTATGAATTCCAAGTCAAATTCATCAGACCTTAGGTGTTATTTTCCAATGCCGGTAACAGATCTTCACCAATCAAGAGTCATGCAGCAAGTATTTCACGTCAACATGCATATTTTCACACCAGATTTCCATTTATATAAACAAAATAATGCAATTGCTCATGCACCCTTGCAATTTTAGCAATAATAAGCATGTCATTGAGCTATAAATATTATCAAGCACATACGTGTAAAGTCATCACATATATGAAGGTTCCAAATGAGATATATGGTCTTTTCAAAAAACAAAAAAGATGTACATTTTATTCAAGTAAATATAACCATAGAAACCTATAGAGTAGATGTGTTGTTATTAGAAGACCCTCTAGTTTGGATCAAGAAGTTGAGGGGGCTAGTCATCACACGAGTGGAGCAACCTTCCAACATTCTATACATACAAGTTGGCATTTGCTGCAACCATTTACCAGTATGGCTTGAAAGGAATGCTAGGATTTTTTGAAGGGTAAATTACACTTTGCCACCCTAAACTATCTTCGTTTTGCACTTAACCCCCTTGAACTATTAAACTCAACAAGTCAAACCCTTCAGGTATGATTTCTTGGCACTTAACCCCCTTCCGTTATCTATCCGTCCACTTTATGGACGGAATAAGGTCAGATGACAGAGAATGAGAGTTCAAATGAAAAAACTAGGACGAAATTACCCCTGTTTCTCCAACGGTAACATATATACACATATTGGCGTATATATCAGGAGGAAGGCATTAAAGCCTCCAACGGTAACTACCAAAGCCCAATAAATAGAGTTATTTTCCAGATCTCTCTCTCTCTCTCTCTCTCTCTCTCTCTCTCTCTCTGTGTTCCTCTTTGCTCACTGCTCTCTCTCTTTCTCTGTTCCACCTTGCTCACGATGGCACACAGTGATGCAACATCATTTAGAAATTATGAGCCTCCCATGGTTTGCTACTGTGGAGAAAATGTACCAATGAGAACATCAAATAGTAGAGCTAATCCAGGGAGGAAATACTACAGCTGTGAAAAGAAGTTTAAGGTAAGATATGGGTGTTTGTTCTTTGTTAGCTGTGGAAAAAATGTGCATTGTAACAACAATTTTTTTTTTTTTTGTGTAGAAAGGTGAATCATGTGGGTTCTTTGTTTGGTATGACAACCCTCAAATAGGGAGAGAGATGAGACAAAACAGTGGAGCAGGTAGTAGACAGATGAGACAAACGTTTGGACCATACAATGAAGAAATGGGGAACAATTCTGGAATGTAGGGGCTTGAGATGTTGGGCAGCAAGATTGAAGACATGGAAGAAAAGATAAATCTATTGTTGAAAAACCATGAGGGTGAGAGATGTATGTGGAAAATAATCTGTTGTTTAGTTGTGTGTGTGTGGTTTATCAGCTATCTGTACAAGTAATTACAAATGAAAATTTTCCAAATTTAGTCACATAACATTTGCTCTCTGATACCATAACAAAATCTTGATTCTTGAGAGAGAAAGTGTAGAAACATAAACTGAATTTCATTGAACATTCTGTGTTGCCCATTTTAGAGTGAGATCTCACTAATTTGTCCAAAACTAGTGAGACCTTACTAATTTGTCCAAAACTAGTGAGACCTTACTAGTTTCTCACTTAACTACTACAGGAAATGCAGTGTCACTTATGAATATCTAGTGAGAAATGAATATCTAGTGAGATCTCACTAATTTGTCCAAAAAAAGTGAGACCTTACTAATTTGTCCAAAACTAGTGAGACCTTACTAGTTTCTCACTTAACAACTACTGGAAAATGCAGTGTCAATCTAGTGAGAAATGAATATCTAGTGAGATCTCACTAACATGGATGAGAGGAACAAGAAATATATATTTTTGCCACACAACAGAACATACTAGTCCTTTACTATACGTCAAACGTAACAAAACAAAACAGCAGTGGGTTGCTACGCTATTTTCCCGTAAATTTACATTACATGAGTGGGTCCAATGTGGCCAGGCCATGGGATGGTTCTTACGTTAAAAATAAAAAAATCCAGCAAGTGGGTTGATTAAAGGGTGATGATTGGTTCCAGTTCCGTTCTTTCTAGTAGGTCTTTGTGTAAGGTCATTCGATGCAGATTATAGAGTAGTTTATTATGAATTGTAATTGCTACTTATAGCTGTCATTGGAAAGCCAAAAGTTCCAGTACAATAAAAAAAGAAAAACACCCAATAAAATAGTTGAAAACAAAAATTTCTAGAGCTGCACCCTAAAATATCGGGCTCAACATTGAACTCAGCTGTTTGCCTATAACATTCCTTGTCTGAATTCTTATAAGGGCTTAGCCGAACAAAAAAAGGCATCTCAACCAAACCGCCTTAAGAGAACAGGGCAGCACTTTTGAACTCTTTTTACAATTTGAGATACCTTTTTTTGGCACACATTTTTGTAAGGCCTCACCGCTAAAAAGGATGAAGGGAAGAAACTATACTCTTGGAACAAAAGTGTACTTCTGAATAGGTTTGGTTTATAATTATAAGAATGCAATAATGGAGAAAGGGCATGGACCAAGTACATAACTGCATATGCATATGTGTGTTGGCAAATGATGGTGGACAACCATGTGTGGGTTTTTGCAGATGATCACCTGGACCTTCACCTCAAAATGGAGGGGAGGGACCATCAAGTGGTTTAGGTCCGTATTGGTTCAAGTCTTTATAACAGCTTGATAGGACTAAACATACTTAACACTCGTAGCATGCTATAAGAGTCTTGATGTGGGTACGGTGAGATTCTTTATAGTTAACTACGCGGTGTTGAAAACAATACTAAAAAAGAAAATGGCGGCTGGGGAGGTTCTCATGGTGATCTGAACATTTCATTAGGGTAGAGTTGAACGCATAGAACAATTTTGTAAAACATCAAGTCGACCGGATATCGATAACTTAGCAAACAAACCATATTTGATCACAGTATAATTTTAGGGCATTTATAAATGCTAAAAAATGTGGTTAGTTCACTAAGTTATCGATATCCTATTGACTTGATATTTTACAAGTTTGTTCAATGCATCAAGCTCTACATAATGATCGGATCAGAACACATTTGTGGGCTCGAGGCGGAAGCCAAAAACAAGTGTTTGTGAGTACCAATAAAAATTTATGAACACAGTGTTACAGTGTTCTTCTAAACTTACTTTTGTTAAGAGATCAACCCCATTATTTGCCTCATATACAACCAATCATAACTTATATTCACCATGTATATTTAGACAAGGATACATCAGTTCACCATTAACTCAAGCCAGTAGTTGCCGCTAATGTGATAATCGGAATCCTCCACCATTGATTACCCCCCTTTCCAATGTTTCTACCATTTCCCCTTCCTCTCACCGCTTCTAATTAACCTTAAATGCTACCCATCTCACTAATCTTATGCCCAAAAATTAACTTTTAGATTTTTTATATCTCTGGGTCAGATTTGATGACAACCCGTTCGTTCACCACACCCAAACCATTTAAGCCGATCTTGTCCATTAGCCAAACATTCCAGCTTGAAGCATTAAACTTTTTGCTGGGCTGTGACTAATTCGTTGACAAGAACAATGTGTAAGCCGAAGTCATTAGGAGTATATTTTCTATTTTGGTGTATTTTGGTCATGTTTTAGCTATTCTAGCTAGTTGTCTTAGCTTAGCTAAAAAGAGGTTAAGGTGACTAGCTAAAGGGCAGTTGTTTTTGTCCTTTATATACCTGGGTTTGTTGTTGTGATGAATCAATTCAAGAACGGGTGCGGGGTAGATGCTGTGCGGGGCTGCACAGCACCCAAGTTGTGCACACAAAAAGGCCACCCTTTTAATCCCTTTTTGACAGCCAATCATTTTACCAAAAAACAGTGTCACTTTAGTCTCACAGCTCTCCCTGACTTAACTAAAAATGTAGACAAATGGACTCCACCCCAGTGAACACAACACTTGAAAACAAATGGAAAATTTTTAGGTGTCAAGCGGCTACTACGTGGCGCCTAACTTGGTACTTTGCGGCCAATCAAAATGTGCCAGGCAATACCGAACGGGCTCATACCACCCATGTGGCACGCGACACGTGGTACCGAATGGAGGTTCCCACACCAAACGGCGTGTCTTGATTGACCGCAGGGTACCAAATTAGGCGCCACGTAGTACTCGCTCGACACTGAAAACTTCTCGTAAACAAATATACAAAACACATGCACACCATATGATCAATTAGACCACTCACATACTGGAAAAAAAAAAAAAAAAAAAGAATAAATCACGAATCCAATCCTTGGATGCTCCTAAACAAAATTAGCGGTTCATTCACATTCATATTCCCATCCATTTGTTTCCATTTGTTCACATTTTTAGTCAAGTCAGGAAGAGTTTTGTGGGACTTAAAGAGTTTTTGGATAAAGTGATTGGGCTGTCAAGGGGACTAAACGATGGCATTTGTGTGCATAGCTTGGGTGCTGTGGAACCCCGCACAGCACCGACCCCGCGCCCTTCAAGAACACAGAAATGAAGAACGAGATTGGGGTTTTGGTTTCAGTAAAATTCATGGTTTGTGATTGATCTTCTTCTTCTTAGATTTGTTCACTTTTCCTTACAATGGCCGCCAGAGAAGAAAGGAGGAAGGATTTCTGTGAAATTCTTGGCCTTTATTCGGTCTTGCAACGGTTTCAGACAAAGCCCTAGAAGATTACTCTGACATGCTCCTAGAAATTAAATCGATCCGTAAACTTCTTATTAGAAGAATCAGAAAAGGGTTAATTGCCCGAAAGTGGTTATAAGTGCAACAAATTGCATTTGACTGGTGTACTTTTTCAGAATCATCAATCAATGAAAACTTGAATAATATTTGCCATAACATTGGCATGACACACATGGACTAACCTAAATACCCTTGAATTAAGTTACCTTCACAAAACAAACCCCAGTACTCTCTCCTTTCTTCTAAGGCCTACAACTCTCTCTCTCTCTCTCTCTCTCTCTCTCTCTCTCTCTCCCCTCACGTTTTCTTCACACACCCATTCCCCTAAAACAGTCAATTAGAGCTTCAATATCCTCAAAATGCAAAAGCCCAAAAAAAAAAAAAAAATGACACAAAATGAACAATTTTAACCCTCCCTATCTCTCTCTCTCCCCCCGATTTCTTCGTAAGCCCATCCCACCACTTACTACTCCATAATGAGGGTGCTTGGTTTTTGTTTTTTTTTTTCTCCAAATAAAAAGGTTGATTTAAGAAGCAATGGTTATTCTCAAACGGTGCAATGTTTATTCACTCAAGGTGCAACATTTTTCATTTAAGGAGTAATGGATTATATCAATGACTAAATGGAAGTTCATTGTTCTTAGACCTCCTTTCTCGGAGCCCCAGACATATTATATTAGTCCTTCCTATCTTTTGTTTTTTGTGGTCCAGCTAAGTTTAAAAATAATTAAAAACAAAAGATGCCCCAAACCACATCAGGTGGCATCCTCATCCTTCTTACGACTACCATGGCTTCTTCAAATCGCCCTGCCCGACCAACAAGGTCTATTAGGCAACCGTAGTGTTCAGTAGAGACTCAATCGCGTAATCCCTAGTCATCATATCGTGAAGAAGGGAGACTGGCGACCACAAAATCTCCCAAAAAATGAACCTCTATGCAATCCAAAACACGTCACAAAGTAATAACAGAGATCAATGTAGAAGAAATCGAAGGTACCTACTGCGATGACGGACAGAGATCGATGACGTACGGCAAGATATCGAGCAAGAAGAAAATCAACTTGGGGCTTTTTCCTCTCTCTCTCTCTCCCCCCCTTCAAAAATTGCCTTTTTTTTTTGTTTTGGGGAATTGTTTTGGTTCAGGGCCAGTAGATTGATTCAGTACTTCCAAAATCGCCTTTTTTGTTTTCGGGATTTGTTTTGGTTCAGGGCCAGTAGATTGATCGAGTATTGCATGCCTAGAAAAGAACGAAAAAAGAAGGGGCAAAAAAAAGGAGGGAAGGGAAAAAATAGGAGGGACGACATCGTTTTAGTGGGGCAAATTTTTTCGCGCGTGAACCTGGTTGGATTGCCGCGTATAAGTCTATTAGAAACGGCATTTTTATGAGTAATGCCGCTTTTGGGTACTTTTAACTGGCATTTTACAAAGAATGCCGTTTTAAAGTGATCTTTTTCCGGCATTACTTCTAATGCCGGAAATGAGTACTTTTACCGGCATTTTACTGATTGTCGGTAATAAAAATGCCGGTAAAGCTACATTTTCTTGTAGTGAGCAATCTATCTATCTATCTATCTATACTCCTTATAAAAAGAGTCAATATTTGTCTACTTTTCATTTCCTAAAATACCCCCAGTCGACGTTGGGAAATAACAGTAGCAAGCTTGACTCCACTTTTGGAGTATGTAATTTTGTTATTGGGGTTTTGGGAGTTAGAGTGCTTAAGGCTTGAGTCTAAATGCTCCATTCAATAGATCACAAGCTTCATGATCAAGCCAAAGCCAGGACATGTGTTTTGAAGCTCAATCCATTGAGGTATATCCATGCATATCATTTTTGCATTTAGGCCATCCAAAATAACATGTTTAAATATGCATAAAGTTGGCTTATTAGTGCTTTGTTTGGGTTTTGCAATCCCGTGATTTTGGCATTACGATTTAGCTCTGAACTTATTGCGTCTACACGCGTCTGTAGGGCTGTGGCTTTAACTATTGAGATTGTGCCACGTGTTCAAATCCTATCGAAGCATTTGCGCGCATCTACACGCATCTGCCAGACTCTTTAAGTGGCTTAGTGTCTTATTTTGATCGGCTAAATTGGGGAGTACGAAAATGAGCACTATAAAAGCCATTTTTCCTTCATTTTCGCACACCCACTTGAGAGAAAATTAGTCTCTTTTTAGAGAGAGAAAGTCTCATCCCTTCTCTCTTTTTTGAACTTCATGTTCTTGATGATTGGAGCTTGCTCTTCTCATCTTTCTTCAATCTAGAGTCTTCCTCTCCATGGATCCACTCTAGGTTGATTTTATTTTTCAAGAACTTTCATAAAAATCAATTTTTTTCCATTCATCATGTTTGAGTGCCTTCTAGTCTACTTGGCCGGATGATCCGGAGCCGTAGATATGCGAAGATCGAGATGGTGATTCTCGTGGGTTCATGAATTCAAGAAGGAGCACGGGGTGCTAGTTCAAGAGTTGGAGCTAGGAATTACAAGTGGCTTGTGGGTAAAATTCCTTGTCTTTCAATTTCTTGTACCTTTTGGATTATGAAATATAAGTAAAGTAAGGCCGTGGTTTTATACTTAGGGTATTGGACTCTAAGTAGTTTCCACGTATATCGTGTGTTTTGTCTCATTAGTTTAATTACTCTATATTGAACTTGTTGAGTTGCTTGATTTGCCATGGCGAATAATTAAATTGGTTAAATTATTTATTTTTGAAGTGGTTGTCCTATTCACCCCCTTACTTTGATGGATAGGACGGTCCAATGGAAGGTTGGTCAAATTCTCAACCCTCTTACTTTAATGGTAGTGATTACTCTCTTTAAAAATAAAAAATGAAGAACCATTTGATTGCTCTAGGGATTAGAGTTTGGAGGTCCGTACTTTATGGTTATGAAGAACCCACGATTGAGGATCATGGCACTAAAGAGGTTTGGAAGAAAAATGAATCAGAGTGGAGTCCGGCGGATATTGAGAGTTGTGAGATGAACTCGCGTGCGTTGAATGCTATTTACAGTGCTTTGTCTAAATTCGAAGTCAATCGCATTTCCTCTTGTGTCACGGCAAAAGAGGCTTGGGAAATTCTTCGTACCTCTCATGAGGGTATTGAAATGTGCATCACTAAATTTGAGGAACTTAAAATGCTTGATAAAGTGACTTTTCATAGCTTCATAACTAGGTTCACCGAGATCATTAACACGTTTCATGGCCTAGGGGAACCTCTTTCTAATCTTAAAGTGTGTCGTAAGATCCTTAGGTCTCTTCCCTCTGATCAAAGTGACTTCCATAGAAGAACGGTCGGATGTTGATGATATCTCCTTTGCCGAGTTGGTTGGTAAACTCTAAATCTTTGAACTCAATCACTTGTTGGACTTCAAACCTTCGAAGTCCGTTTCCAAGGCCGGTAAGGATATTGCTTTCAAAATTGATAAAGAGGAAATCACCAAAGATAGTGACACGGATGAGAGTCTTGACGATGAGGAGTTGGGTGCTCTTGTAAAAAAATACGAGAGGTTTGTGACACTTCGGAAACATAAAGAACTTGGTAAGAGTCCAAAACCATTGAGTGGTTATAAGAAGAACACGTTTGACACAAGTGGCAAGAAACCTTCATTTGATAAATCCAAAAGGCCACAAGGAATACAATGTCATGAGTGTCTTGGGTTCGGTCACATTCAATCCGAGTGCACTAATACTCTTAAAAAGAAGTTTAGAAAGGGTTTTAAGGTCATTTGGGAAGATGAGAGTGATGATGAGGGTAGTGAGTGCGGTGCTTATGAGTTGGGTGAGGGAAACTCAAATGTCAATGCTTTGGTCACTACAGTAGGTTCTCCTCCTTCTCCTAAATCGTTGTCCAAGTCCTCTTCCTCTAGTGACAAGAGTGTTGAGAGCAAGAGATCTAGTTCTAAAGTGGAAAATGATGAAAATGGTCAAGAGGATTGTGAGGCCGATTCTATCAATGTGATCTATGATCAACTTTACAAAGACTTTAGGAAACTTGGGAAAAGAAAGAAGGAATTATAGTCTAGTCTTAAAATTGTGGAGAAAGAGAAAGCTTCCCTTAGGGAGGATCTTGTTGCTGCCTCTCGTGAGTTAGAAGAGCTTAAGACTTATAATGGCAAATTAACCGATAAGTTTTCCATCATTGAAAAAGAGAGGATTGAGGGTTTGAAAAAGATTGAGAACGCTAAGAGTAGGATTAGTGAGCTTGAGAGAGATCTTGGTGAGGCTGGTGAAGCCATTAAGAGGAATGAGTGTGGGGCTGCACGTCTAGCTTAAATGACTAGGTCTTTTAGAGACGAGTGGTCTAGGCTTTATAGATCCTCCTTCACTTCAATCGAAGTCTAGTGATAAGCCTAGGAAGAAGATCTCTTTTGTAAGTGCCGGGACTACTTCTAGTCCTTCTTCCTCTAGAATGCCCATTCTTGTGGTGTTGGAGTCCTCTAAGAAGAAAACTCTTATGTGTCATCTTTGTGCTGTGGAGGGTCATATTCAACCTCATTGCAATCGGATGCTTGTGAGTGCTAAGTCTAAGGTTGGTGATTTTTCCTCTAGCAAGATCAAGCCAATAGGGGGAGAGTCTCCTAAGAAGAAAGTCTTGTCACCATTGTGGGGTTGAATGACATATTCGTCCTTTTTGCTATCGCTTGAAAAGAGAAAGTGTCAAGAGGGGTCAAACTCAAAGACCCATGAACCATTTTGTTCCACATAGCATGGTTCTTGGTCAACCTAATGTTGGAAGACCTCGTGGTGCTACTCCTTCGCCACCTAAGTCTCAAAATGATGAATTTCTCACCAAATTGTCTCATCTTGCTACTCAATCGTCATACATTGTTGAAGAGATAAATAAGTTGTCTTTGCATGCAAAGAATTTGAAAAGTGCTTCTTGTGTTTAAAACAAATCAAATCATGCTTGGAAGAAAGTTGATCATGCTTCACATGTCTCACAACCTCTAAATACTCTTAGGGAGTTTCAGGGTTCTTCTTCTCTTCATTGAGTTTGGTTGGGGAGAGCAATTTTGTTCACTCTCCTTAAAAGAGGGTGAACAAAACCCTCTCTTTTATTGGTTGAAACATGTGGGTCCCACCATAAAGTGATGTCATGCTTATATCAAAGTGATGTCATGCTTACCAAAAGTGTATTGCAGAAGTAAGCATGACATCATTTTGTGGTGGGACCCACACCAATTCAACCAATAGGAGAGAGGGTTTTGTTCACTCTCTTTTAAGGAGGGTGAACAAAATTGCACTCTTGGTTGGGTTGCATGTCACTCTTGTGTGCTTAATGTCTTCTTTGTGTATAGAGTGGTCATGTGTTTTTATTTTGTTTTTGCATTGTTTTTCATTTTTTCTTTTGTTTTTCATTAGTTGCATGCATTTAGGATCATGTCTTGGTCATTTTCTCTGTGTGCTTGCTTGTCGAATGTTTGTGTGTTTTCCGTGCGGATACTTCTTTCATCATGCATGTGAATAAGTTTGATGCACTTGTTGGTTGAGCATTGAGATTTGAGCACAACCATTGGGATCATTGAAGTGTGCATTCATGTTAATATCATGTGGTGTTCATTGTTTCACGTGAATCTCATGCTCTCCTCTATTTGCACACACTCTTTTGGGGCTTGATCCTTTTGGTGTTTAAGGGTACTCATTCCTATCTTGGTTAGATTCTACTTGATTGGACTTTTGATTGACCAAATGCTTGAGTTCACCTTTAGATGCTTTCCTCCATTATTTTTTTCTCAAGAGCTACTTTCTAGGGATTAGTGTGAAACTTCCTTGGTGCATAAAAGAATGAGATCTTTGTTTAAAAAGAAATCATTTTTTTGTTGAAAAGAATCCCAAACAACAAATTAAAAAAAAAGGGGGTTCATTGTGAAACATTTTAATTCTAGAATTGGAGTTGTTGCTCTAGTGCACCCCTTCTTTGTTGATCTCGCACCTTAGGCAAATGGCTACCTAATCATTGCACCATCCTAGATTTGTGTGTTCGTCTTGGGTCATGGAAATCGGAATGGGGTTTGTACGTGAAATCTTTAGGTCCAAGTGCCTTATGGTTTGACTTCATTTGTCTATCTCGTGTGAATTTTTCTCGGGATTTGGGTAGATGTCCCTTGGCATCTTTAAGGCTTTTGCACCATTTTATAATAGGTTTCCCACTCACCTTGGTAGTGGAGAGCATGAAATTCTCTTGATAATCATTCGAACTCATGATATTGACTTGTTATGCATTGCTCTTGTTATCGTGGATGTGTTCAAATTTATTTCTCAAAGCAAGCATTTCTATGCCTTGTTCTTGGACATGATGTGAGGAGTGCATCTTGTTGTTGAATGCTTGACTTATCATTGTGCTATGAATGCTTGTGTGCTCATTTTAGTGGTGGCATTTGGTGAGGGGGAGGGTTTGAATTTTGTGAGGGGGAGAAATGAGTTTAGGTGATTGAGCTTAAATCCTTGATGCATTATTGTTGGATGATCCTCATTTTGTGTATACTCATTGAGGGGGAGTTATTTTAATGGGTACTTGTGTTTGTTGGACTTCTTAAGATTTTATTTTTAATGTGAGAGTGCATTAGGTGAGGGGAGTTTTGAAAATGTGTGAGGCATTGTTTTTGGAAGGGAGTCTCCTATTTTTCATATTTTTTGAGGAGTTGTGTGATTTTAGGGGAGTGTTTTTGTGGCCGAGAAAAAGTTCCATTTATTTTGGAAATTCACATTGTTGTGCTCCTTGTCAGGAGTCATTGTCTTGGGCCTTCGATGTTTTGAGGATTTGTCCACGAAATCTATTGAGTTTTTATGCCTTAGAATTTTTTTGATCTATACCTTGGAGGATATTGTGCTTCCATGCCTTAGAAATTTTTTTGAAGTTCTGAGTGTGGGAGTTCCTCAACAGGTGTAGTGTTATTTTGTGAACAAATTTGTTCTTGACCTGTTGTGCAAAAATTTCGTGTGATTTTGTGCATAGATTCAGAGAGCAAGCGTCTACTAAGCATTTACACGGGTCTGCTTGTTCTGTACATCCTCCTGGTCATGTCACTTTCCATTCAGATATTTTAAGTCATTTCACCATCCGCTGCCACGTGTTCTTTTATGGGCCACCCGATCTAATCTTGCAAGGATAGTGATGGTGCACATCCTCAGGTAAGTTTTTATCCCCTACACGTGTAATCATTCGGTGTTTGCTCCATCTAATCCTAACCGTCCATTCTCTTAGGGTTGTTTTGCCTACACATCTCACATGTTTCACTTTCCCTCATTCAAGAAAAACACCAGATTATTTTCCTTCACATAGCTTTCATTCACAAAAAACACTCTCTCTCTAGGGTTTCATTGATGCTGTGGCAATTTCACAAAACCCTCTCATCGATCTTCTTCTTCCCCATCGATCTTGTTTACTCTCGCTTCATGGGTTCGCCGATTCACCGTGTCTCGAGTATCTAGGTGCTGGTAATGTATTTCGAGATCTAAGGCTTGTGGCTGCCGCGAGTTCGATTCTTCTCCACAACCTCTGGTCATCATATATAATCTTTCTCACTCTCTCTGCATCAACATGGGTTTGTAAGGTTTGAAATCAGCCGATTTGCAGCTTTTTCGAACCACGAAGTTAAGGTTTAGCTTCAATCAATTTCACTACTGAGCTGATTTACAGCATTCTCAAACTGCAAGTTTGGGTTTCAATTGTTTGCAGCCATGGCGACTTTCACTCTCCAGTTTGAAGTTCATCACTTGCCTTCTTCGATTTCTACCAGGTTATGTTCACGGGCTATGTCAGTTGAGGGTTTCCTATCAACCGTTCAAGTCAACCACACCGAGTTAAGGGGCTCTCGATTTTAGTGGTTTGTGCTTACTATTTGGGTACAATTTCAGAGCTTTGTCATTCTAGGGTTTCAATTTTGGTTTGCCTCTCTGGATTCTACCTCGAAGATCTAGTCACAACTCTGAAATATGTTCTGGGGTTTATGTTTTGAAGGGTTTCGCGCCATAATCTCACCATTTTGGACCTGCGTTTTTGGGGTGTTACAACCATGGCGTATCAGTGTCTGTTCTTCAACCCTCGGGTCAGGGTTTCTCATAGGTCCGACATTTCTGAGGTTTGAGTTTTGCTTGTGAGAGGATTCTTGTGCTCAGATCCGCTGCTTTACGGTATTCTCTTTCTTTACACCTTCATTTATTGTTCTTTGTCAAGCTGAAGGGTTTACTCGCTGTGGACACCCCGCCAAAGTTTCACAAAACAATTTATAAAAATGGTTCGATTGATGGAGTCGCCACCCGGGTTTGAGGACCCTACCCGAGAAGCCAATTTATAAAATGACTCTTTTGCCCTTAATATAGAAAATGTTTCACTGCTCTACCAAGCGAGATTTCTCGGGTCCGAGAGCTTGGTTACGAGAGGCGAAGGGGTTTAAGGCACCCCTCTCGCCCGGCGTGACCGCCGGTGTCTACCAAACATTTTAGGGATTTTAGAAACCGTTATATAAATGGACTTTGTTCACAAAAGCATGCAGGAGCACATAAATGTATTTATAAGATCAAAGTGACGGGCGTGGATACATGTGCAATTTGCGTGAGTGTATATGGTGAGGATGACAATGTCTAATGTACTAACAACTCAAGAAACATGATCAAACAATACTGAAAAGTCCCCAAAACAAACCCACAAACACTACACAAACTGCACTCGGACTGTTTTGCACACACCCATACCAAAAAGTCTGGGCGCCCCGAGTCAGTGTGGGCGCCCAGAATAGACCATTCCAGGCGCCTGGAATGAGTGTAGGTGCCCATAGTTCGGGAGTCTAGGCGCCTAGAGTATGCTCCAGAGTGATTTTTCTCAATTCAAGGTTCATTCACAAACATCAAGTTAATGTTCATTCTCTTTTCTGACATATACAGGGTGATGACATATGCCTTTCTAGCACTAGTTAATGCCTAGAATCAAACCAGAAAAATGATTTAGACTATGAAAACTATGGTTTAGGCATACTTAAAAACCAAATAGGAGAGAGGGGATTGGTCCTGTATCATAAGTATGATTCTCAGCCTCTGTGAAGTCAAATAAAGACATTTCATGTTTGAGATGAATGTGCATGTGATGGATTCATGATTAGGATGCTTTAAGACCATATGGGATGAGTATAAGTTATCTCAAAATTCCTTCCTATATGCTGCAATGTCCATGGTTAACTATGAAAATGAAGATATATTGCATGTTATCTCCAACTAACTCACAAAACTCATTTCAAGCGTCGTATTTCCTTCAAAAATGTCTTCAAAAGCATTCAAAAAGTGGATTTATGAGCCATGCATCACAGAATAAACATTAAACAATACATGAATGTAGTAGATGATCTCATGAAAATGCTTAGAAGTAAGAAAACACAGTAGAACCAAGAGAGTTCAGGCGCCCATACTTAGAGAGTATGTGCGCCCACACTCAGTGTGGGTGCATGGGGATTTGATCCCTTTTATCACATATTCAACCTTCCCAAATCCCCAACTGGTATTAAAGACCAGTAGAAGTTTGGTGGTGTCACTCAGGGCCCTGTTTGAGCACTTTTAGGTAGATTCACTACCTTTAAGACTTGATTGATGGACTTGAGGGAGGTTTTTGAGTTGCTTTTTGTGTGTTTTGGTACTGGACTTAGGTTTCTGTAAGTCTGGGTGCTGGATTGTGGGTATTGACTAGTGGGTTTGGTCTTAAGGATGAAGAAGTGTATGATTAAGATGGTGTGGAAAATGGGTTTGAGACTTAGGACGGATGAAGTAGAGGAGCCGTGGCTGGAGATGAAATTTTTAAGAGTAACTTAGACAGAGTAAAAGTGTATAAGAGGTGTGAGAGTGATCATCCCTTGTAATGGAGGAGAGGGAGTGTATTTATAGGCACTAAAGGGTCCAAAATGACCATTTAGGGGGCAGATTAGGGGTCTAGGTAGAACCATCATCATCCCTTCCACTAATTCTCTACAAAATATCCCACAAACGATCTTCCCGCCCATTATCACCTTCAAACACGCCCAACCTGGGTATAGGTCTGGGCGCCCATACTGTTCAAGTCCAGGCACCTGGACTTAGCGTGGCAGCCCAAACTATGAAGTCCAAGCGCCCATACTAAGTCTGGGCGCCCAGAGTTGACAAGTCTGGGTGCCTATGGGGGAAGTACGGGTGTTCTTGTTTTGGCATTGTGGCTTGTTCCTAGGGTTTTTAGGGGCTTTTGGTGGGTTTTTGGAAGATTTTGGTTGGGTCTCCAAGTACGCAATCAAGCCTCATGTGTTCTTATTGGGCATTTTCATCCTTGAGAAAGCTGAGGAATTTCAACAGCTTGGATTGGGGTGTCCACACTCGGATAATTTGTTTGTTATGCTTGTACGGAGATAAAATCCACGTAAGCCTAGATCACGTGCTTCCTTGATTCAACTCCAAATCTGCAAGACACAAAAAGGGTTAGAGCACCTTTGCCTCTCGTCGGCAAAGGCCCTCCGATGCCTAAGTTAGTACCTCGTACTCAAATTCCCAAATTCCCAAATTACGCAGTGCCTATGAAAGGGGTTTCACAGCGTACCTTTCTTCATGGGTTTGATGTCTTATTTATAGGTGGAATAGTTTGCCCATTAGGGCATTACGTTGCCCCTGTTTCCTATTCTCTTTAGGAATCCTTTTCCTAATTGGACTTTCTTATTAGGAGCAAGCTCTCATGTCCTCCTAGATCTTGTCAGCAGTAGTCTTCCTTTCCATATAGGATTCCTTCCTATATGGGGTATACTCCTAATAACATTAGAACTTCCCATATCGATCCCTTATTCCTCGGAATTGCTCCTTATCTCATAAGGAACCGCCTTAGACTGTTCTGGAATGTCTCACCGCCTTATTCGTGGCGGTGTTGTGCTTCCACGTAGCTTGAAATAACTCGTACATAGCTCAACTCATCACGCCGAGCTGAATTATGTATTCCAGAATGCTGTTAAAGCTATACACATAGCCTTCCTAGCTCAGCCATAACAGGGGCATCCCTTTACGTCTTACGCCGAGCTAGTGCATCTTGATTTATTAGTTCACTCTCATTAATCTGGCCTTATTCATGGCTAAACCAACTCGGCATAGGGCTTACGGACTCCCTATGTGGTGCCGAGCTACTCGCCCTCTCGCAGTGATTAATTAGAGCATGTGCTCTGCCCTTCCTAAGGGTAATTAGGTTTTACCCACTCCAATTGCTCCTCAGCTCTGCCCACTATTGTCATTCATTAGCAATGTGCAGAGCTTCAACGGTCTCTGATGCACATTAAATGCGAAGTGACCCATTGGTGGCTCGGATAAGCCCAAAGGATGATTCTGCTGACGTTTTGTTCGCTTCACACCCCACTTTTATGGGTTTTAGGGCGGGATAATGATTTATTCTTTCCCCCCAAAAACGCTCTAAGTCTCAAAAAAACCCTTCCCCTCCTCCATTTCCTTACTCCCTTTGTCAAAAACAAAAAGAGCAGGAGAGAGAGAGAGAGAGAGAGAGAAAAGAGTTTTGTCCGCCATTAACGCCGTTTCCAGAGTTCATATTCCCGTTGTTCTATCTCCGTTCTCCGTCGAAAACCTCCCCTAAGTCTTCTCTTCCTCATGTAAGTACTTTTTTCCTTCCTCAGACTTCCGTCACGTACTTGTCCTTTCTGATTTTTCCCAGTCTCCTGTTCATAATCTTTTTCATTTGGGGTTTTCATAGTGAAACCCTAACTTCCCCCAATATGGGTAGGCACAGAGCACTTCTTAGTACTCCTGAAAAAATAGAAGCATTTCGTAGAAAATATGAGATCCCCAATGATGTTCAGTTTCGTCTGAACAAGCGTGACAACCGAGATGAACAAGGTCAGGACCAAAATAAGATTCATATCCCCCTCATCTTTATTGTGGATGGAGGTCTTAGGTTCCCCTTACACCACTTTTTTAGGGAGGTCTGCAATTGGTGCAGACTGAACCTGATGTAGCTGTGCCCTAATTTCGTTAGGGTAGTTATGAGCACAATTGCCCTGAACAAGCTGCTCGGCCTCCACCTTGACTGGTGGGACTTACACTATCTGTACAGTGTAGTCCCTATTGCTGACAACAACTACTACTTCAAGGCCAGAGACCCCGAGCACAAGCTTATCACAGATCTGCCCAACTCCTCAAAGGGCGAAGGGGACGACTATTTGGTAGTCACCAGCAACTGGGAGCCCAGGGATGCCAAGGGGAATACCATTTGTTTTGCTTGCCCCACGGCCGCGGGCCAACCACGTTAGTACTCACACCTTTGATTTCTGTTGTTATGGAAATATTTTGTTTTATTCCTATTGACCGCCCCCTCCTTTGTGTTATTTTTCAGTGAGCAATCTCAACCAGGGTGGCCGTTTAATCCACGGCAAACTTCACCGCGAAGGAATAGCTCGAGTCCTTTACTTCGACGGATTTGAGCCCACACATGTGGGATTAGACCGAGCTTCCCACCTCCTCTTAGACTACACTCCTTCCTACTAGGGAGGGATCCGAAGAGTGGGCGAGCCGCGCTTGAGACATCCGTGGCCCCCTGCAGCTCCACTGGTCGCCCCACGTCTACCGGCTGAGCAAAGAGGTACCCGATCTCGCAGAGGTCGTTTTGAAAGAAGGGCTAGGCATTCTCGGCCCCCAAGGGATCTCCAATAGCAAATCACATTTGCTCACGTCCCTGAGATTCCTACTGCCATTCCGATCCTCGTCTGAACTGACCAAGAGCCGAGCACATCCGGAAGGGTGGTAATTGAAGAAGAGGAAGAAGTAGAAAGAAGGTTTGACCATCGTGCTGCTGTTCTTTCCCTAGCCGAGCAATCCGTTCGGCTTGCAGACTCAGATTCATCAGGCTATTCACCTTCCCTGGACTGAGAAGAGATGCCTCTTCAGCCAATCAATCTTCTCGATGAGCTGAACCTTGACGGTCCCCCTTCCCGCGCTCCTCCTGTTATTCCTCCAGTCAGCCCCCTTGCTCCCGCTGTTGAGCAAAGGGATGAGAGGCCCATTGAGGAACCACAGGACTTCCAACCTCCCCTCCAGCAACGACGGACAGGGGAGCCGAGTTCCATCCGTACAACGACTGCTTCACCTCCGCTCGTGCAGCCGTGGGCTCCAACACTTGCACGGCCAGATGGGACACCTCTATCCATGATTGACAGAGTCAACTCCGTGGATGTGGCCTACGACATTACTTCGAATGGGTAAAACATGATCACCCTAGTAAAGGGCACAACACGTGCCTTAATTAATCACCACGATAGGGTGAATAGCTCGGCACCACATAGGGTGTCCTTATGGCCCTGTGCCGAGCTGTATAAGGCTAGAACTAACAAAGAGTAAACTAATAAATTAGGATGCACTAGCTCGGCGTAAGGCACAAAGAGATGCCCCTGATATGACCGAGCTAGGTAGGCTACGTATATAGCTTAAATAGCATTCTGGAATACATAGATTCAGCTCGGCGTGAGTAGCTGAGTTATGTATGTGTCATGCCGAGCTATTAGGAAGCACAACACCGCCACGATAAAGGCGGTGAGACATTCCAGAATATTCTACAGCGACTCCTTATGCGATAACGAGCAATCCCGTAAAATAAGGGGTTGATATGGGAAGTCCTAACGTGATTAGGAGTATACCCCATATAAGAAAGAGCCCTGTATGGAAAGGAAGACCTCTGTTAGACGTGATCTAGCAGAGTATGGAAACTCATCCCTAAGTAGGAAAGTCCTATTTGGGGATGGATTCCTGAAGCTAATAGGAAACCAAGGCATGAGATGCCTAAATCGAGCATTCTTCACCTATAAATACAAGACAAAAATCATGACAAGAGGTACGCTGTGAAACCCTTTTCATACGCATTGTGATTTAAGAGTACGAGATACTAACTTAGGCATCGGAGGGCCTTTGCCGACGAGAGGCAAATGTGCTCTAACCCTTTTTCTGTCTTGCAGATTTAGAGTTGAATCAAGGAAGCACGTGATCCAGGGCTACATGGATTTTATCCCTGTACAATTGGCGCCGTCTGTGGGAAACGCTTACAAAAAGCTTTGTTCCTTTTGATAAAGATCAACAATGGTGATTTCAGAGCCTATTTTGTGCACTCCGCGAAGGCAAGACGTGGAAGATGATGGTGGAACCACTCTTGTGTATACTACGAGAAAGAGCACAAGGGCGGACAAAACTCCCGCGGTCCTAAAAGCACCACAGAAGAAACCAGCAGCTAGGAGGTTCAATATAGGGCATATCCCTGAGATCTCAAAATTTAGGGATACACGCCTGATAAACTATGGTTCTCCAAGGACAGGCGGGAGGCGAAGACACTCATAGGCGAAGCCCCCGGAGGAGGAATGATCATAGGCGAACAAGGGATTAAGAGAAAGAGGACAACCTCGATAGAAAAGAACAAGAGGCAGAAGAACTGGCCCGTGAAGTCACTCGACGAGAGCGAGAGATTCAGGACCTAAAAAAACAACTCCAAGAGAAGGAGAAAGATTTACGTTCACGAATGAGATCCGTGTAGTATGAAAAAGAAAGAAGGAGTCACCACCGCGAGGATGTCTCTGCGGAAAGAATAGCCTCTCCACGAAAACAGAGAGAAAGAAGCATTTCTGTTGAAAAGAAAGAAAGAAGGAAGCATGCCAGGGACAGGTACGAGAGATCCGGTTCGAACGAGCACATTCCTGAGCAGTATGCAAGAAGAAGGGAAACTGGCCGAGCTGAAGGAGGCCCTAAAACTGCACGAGAAGCAACTAAGGAAGCCCTAGGCCAGATCTCAAAATCACCACTGGCCCATTGGATCCGAATAGAGAAGGCACCAAGCAGGGTGAAGCATTTCGCATTCATCCCTTACGAAACCAACACAGATCCCGTGGCTCACATTCAACACTACCAGCAGGCCATGTTCATGCATGAGCACGATGATGCCTTGCTATGCAAAATGTTCCCATCCAACTTGGGAAAAGTAGCCCTGAGCTGGTACCACAAAGTCCCAGAGGGATCTATTCTGTCCTGGGCTCAACTTGCTGAAGAATTAACTGCTCGATTTTTGACGAGCCAAGCAGCTCCAAAGACTTTTGATGCGCTCACCTCTATGAGACAGAGGGACGATGAGACTCTGCGGCAGCATTCCAAGCGTTACTGGGAGACTTTCAACGAGATTGAGAACTGCAGTGAGGAATATGCTTTGGCAACATTCAAGACAAGCTTGCCTATGCAAAGTAAGCTACGAGAATCGCTTACTATGCATCCAGTAAAGACAGTGGCCAAACTTATGGAGAGAATCTAGGAGCACGCACGGGTAGAGGATGACATCCTGCAGGCTGGAGGAAAGATTGTGGCTGGACAACCTCAGCTTCCAGAAAAGAAACCAGTAGAGTCAAGGGTATACAAGAAGGAGTACACAACAGGATGGAAGCACTATGCACAGCAGAGGAAGGACAAAGCTTATCCAGACCCCAAATCGTACTTCAACATCATGGCCACATTCAACATCCCGATCTACAAGATGTTATACAGGATCAAGAATGAACCATGGTTCAGAAGGCCCTCAAAGATGACGGGGAATCCAAAGAAAAGAAGAGCCACTAACCAGCATTGCTGCTACCATAGAGATTGGAGGCATATGACAGAAGATTGTGTGGAATTCAAAAAGTTCCTGGATGAGAAGGTGGCAGAGGGCCATCTTAAGGAGTTTTTGGCTGATGACAAGAAAGGGGCAGAGCAAATTGAAAAAATGGATTACAAGAAAGGTCCAAAGGGAACGATCCCTATGATACATGGATTGGTGGCCCCATATACCAACAATGAAATCAGACACGTCCAAAGGATCAACGGTCAAGCAAAGCATGTCATGAAGCTCGGCACAAAAAGACCAAGGGCTAAAGGAGTAATGCAGGTACCCATAACATTCTCAGATGAAGATTTAGATGGAATAGTGATGCCCCATAATGACGCACTAGTTATCACCTTACAAATAGGGGAGTGTGATATGGAAAAAATTCTAGTTGATCAAGGGGCAAGCACAGAAATCAAGTACTATGACACCTTTAAGAAGATGGAGCTCCCGTTAAGTTCGCTGTAAAAGTGTCTTGTCCCCCCTGGTTGGCTTTAGTGCACAAACGGTGTGGCCTATGGGGAAGGTCACGTTACCTGTCTGAGCTGGATCAGTGGTACTAAAGACTGATTTCCTTGTAGTGGACATCCCTTCCTCCTATAACGTGATTATAGGAAGAACCTGGATGCACAAGATGAGGGCAGTCTCTTCAACTTACCACCAGATGATTAAATATCCTGGAGCAGATGGCGTAGAATGCATTCGGGGTAATCAGAAAGTAGCTAACCAATGCTTCAACATGGTCATGAAGAAATCCCCAAGGACCGAGCTAGTCCAAACAATTGAAGTTCCAGATCAGCTGACCTTGGAGGATGTTGGAGGTGACCCCACCAAGAAAATGGTAGAAGGGTTAAGAAAGGTGCAAATAGGGGAGGATAATGCAGAAGATATTTCTTGATCGGAGAAACTCTTGCCGAACAGGAAGAAGATGATTAGGTGGCTTTCTTGAAAGACCACATTGACGTTTTTGCATGGACTCCCCAGGAGATGCCAGGTATAGACCCTGAAGTGATTTGTCACCACTTGAACGTGGACCCACGACATAAACCTGTTGTGCAAAAGGCTAGAAGATCGGCACCACAGCATGCAGACGCTGTGATAGAAGAAGTAGATCAGCTCCTTGAGGCGGATGCCATACGAGAAGTAAGCTATCCAGACTGGCTAGCCAACACGGTTGTGGTCAAGAAGAAAAACAGGAAGTGGAGAGTCTGTGTGGACTTTACCAGCCTCAACAAAGCATGCCCCAAGGACAGCTTTCCACTTCCCAGGATTGATCAGTTAGTAGATGCCACATCATGCTACAAGAGGATGAGCTTCCTTGATGCATATCGGGGATATCATCAAATAGCCATGTATGAGCCAGACCAGGAGAAAATGTCCTTTATCTCACTAAGAGGGCTCTACTGCTACAAGGTCATGCCATTCGGGCTGAGGAATGCCAGAGCAACTTATCAGAGGTTGGCTACTAAAATGTTCAAAGAGCAGCTCGGCAAGACCATGGAGGTTTATATCGATGACATGGTGGTGAAAAGCAAGGTAAAGGCTGATCATCTTGCCGACCTGAAGGTGACTTTCAACATTCTAAGAAAATACAAGTTGAAGTTGAATGCCTTAAAATGCGCCTTTGGGGTCAGCTCCGGAAAATTGTTAGGACACTTGGTGACCAAGAGAGGGATTGAAACTAATCCGGACTAGATCGCGGCTCTGCAGAACCTTCAAAGCCCAACGACCACGAAGGAGGTCCAAAGGCTAACAGGGATGGCGGCAGCTCTTAACCGTTTTATCAGTAAGTCCTCAGACCGTTGTAGGCCGTTCTTTCAACTTTTGAAGAAGAGAGAAGGATATGAATGGGGAGCTGATCAGGAGCAGGCTTTCCAGGAGTTAAAAATTTACTTGTCCTCACCACCCTTACTCTCTACTCCAGAAGCAGGGGAGCGGTTGATACTATATCTGGCAGTGTTTGAGCATGCAGTCAGCTCGGTTCTCCTACGAATAAAGGGGATAAAGCAGGCTCCGGATTACTTTGTGAGCAAGACCTTATTAGATGCAGAAACACGATACTTGCCATTAGAAAAGTTAGTATATGCCCTTGTTGTTGCTACAAGAAAACTACCACACTACTTCTTGCAGCATCCCATTACTCTGTTCACTGAATATCCACTAAGGGCTTTGCTTAGGAAAGCAGACTTTTCTGGAAGGGTCTCAAAGTGGTCAATAGAGTTGAGCCAATTTGACCTTGATTACCAACCCAGGACGGCAATCAAAGGGCAAATTTTGGCTGACTTTGTGGCTGAGTTCACTCCAACTGTAGCTCTACCACCACCAGCCCTCCACGAGAAGGAGCAAAACAGACATTCGAAGCAACCAACGAGAATGGCCAATCTAGATTCAGAAGAATGGAGGCTTTATGTTGATGGGTCAGCTTGCAACAAAGGGTCAGGAGCAGGAGTTGTGCTTTTTTCTCCAAAAGGTTTGGTGCTTGAGCAAGCGCTAAGATTGGGATTTAGTGCCACCAACAATGTGGCAGAATATGAAGCCTTGCTTGCAGGACTCAGGAGCGCCATAGAACTCAAGGTCAGTAAAATAAGAGTGTTTTGTGACTCACAATTAGTTGTCCACCAGCTTTCAGGAGAATATGGTACAAAAAGCGAGAAGATGGTTGCGTACTCAGAAGCGGCCAAGGATTTTCTTGACAAATTTGACAGAGCCCACATCCAACAAATCAGCTCGGGCCAGAATGCGCATGCAAACTCATTAGCTTGTTTGGGGTCAACAATCAAAATGGAATACCGCCGCACGGTGGCCGTGGACTACTTGAATTAACTGAGCATTGGCCGAGCCATGGAAATTGTGATGGAGACAGAGTTTGGGCCGAGCTGGATGGACCCAATAGTGGCATACCTACGAGATGGGACTTTGCCAGAAGATAAGAGGGAGGTACACAAAATCAGAACCAAGTCAGTGCGTTTTTGGCTCTCCCCAGAAGGTAAGCTTTATAGAAAGTCTTTTCTTGGCCCATATTTATTGCGTGTGCACCCAGCTCTTGTCCAGAAGTTCCTCCATGAGATCCATGCCGGAACATGTGGAGGACACATGGGCGGAAGATCTATAGCCCACCGAGCAATATCCCAGGGGTATTGGTGGCCTTACATGCAAGAAGATGTAAAGGCCTTTGTCAAAACTTGTGAGAAGTGTCAGAGGTTCTCTCCCCTAATCCGAGCACCGACTGAGGATCTGCTACCTCTAACTAGCCCGTGGCCATTTGCCCAGTGGAGACCGGACATCGTGGGTCCTCTCCCTATGGCAACAGGGAAATGAAAATTCCTACTTATTGGCACAGACTATTTCACCAAGTGGATAGAGGCTGAAGCATTGGCAAAAATCACTGAAGCCATGGTGGAAAAATTTGTGTGGAACAAGATAATCACAAGATTTGGAGTACCATACTCCATCATCTCAGACAATGGGTTCCAGTTCGGCAAAAAGTTCAAAGCATTTTGTACTCAGTACGATATTAGAAACTACTATTCAACCCCAGCTTACCCACAGAGTAATGGGCAAGCAGAAGCTTCAAACAAGACCATCCTTAAGAGTCTTAAGAAGAGTTTGGAGAGTAAAAAGGCAAAATGGCCAGACGAGCTGCCAGCCGTGCTCTGGGCATACAGAACCACCCAATGGCGATCTACATGTGAGATGCCATATTCCCTTGCTTATTGGACAGAGGCAGTGATTCCATTGGAGATCGGCTTTCCGACCATTGGCACTACTCTTATGGAGTCAGGGGGCAACGATAAAGCCCTGGCCGAGCAGCTCGACCTTACTGAGGAAAAGAGAGAGCGTGCACTTATTACTTTGGCAGCATATCAGGAGCAGCTGCGGAGGAGTTACAACAAGAAGGTGCAGCCAAGAAAGTTCAAAATTGGGGATCTAGTCCTAAGGAAGGTCCTGGCAAACACCAAAGTATCCACTGATGGGAAGCTTGGGCCGAACTGGGAAGGCCCATATAAAATTGTGGGGGTTGCTGGAATTGAGGCTTATCGTTTGGCTGACATGGATGGAGACCCAGCACCACGGCCATGGAACGTCCAGAACCTACGAAGATTTTACCAGTAATTTGTTTATGTGATTACGAACACAATCACATCTTTTCTAGTGAATACAAATAAGTTCACATTCTTTTTCTTTATATATAGTTGGGATTACGAGTAAAATCACCAGCATCAGTTATTTAGATCTTTTGATTTTTCGAGTATCAATAAGATTTTGTCTTTTCTTTATTATGGTTTTGATTAATATGAACCAAATGATGTCTCAAATTTGGATTCCTATTGGGGAGCAGAGAGTGTGTACATTCGAATCATACTAAAATTTCTAAGTATGAAAAAACTTAGATAGGTCTGCAACGAATATTGCAATAAAAACTTTTAAGTATGAAAAAACTTAGATGGATATGCAACGAATATTGCAATAAAAACTTCTAACTATGAAAAAAACTTAGATTCATTTGCAACGAATATTGCAATGAGTCTCTAAGTATGAAAAAACTTAGAAATATGCTACGAGCATTGCAATAAAATTCGAGAGCATGAAAAAGCTTGGATGGATTTGCGAACACTCAAGTATGAAAACACTTGTTAGAACAGTCATTTAGTACGAAGAAACTCGCTTGCACTGGTAAAGTAACCCTGAAGTACGAGAAGACATAGCACGAAAAACTTAAAACCGAAAGAGAAGTATTAAAGTATCAAAAGGCCACACCCGGCCGAACAAAGCCTGTAGGGCTGAAATTCAGGAAAAAGAAAGAAACTTAACACAGGCACCAAGCCTCTTCACTGTGCCTTTCGGCAACAGTGGCAAGATTGGGATCAGAGTTGTCATCTCCGATATCCTCAGCAACACTGTCTCCCTGGAAGGTAAGATCAGTAATGGTTTTCATCTATCTAGGTCTGTTCGGGACGGGTCTCAGGTTGTGCTTCAGAATTGGGCAGAGCTTGAGCATCAAGATTGGCTTGAGCAGCAGCAACCTCACTTGGAAGTTCCATGTTAGGCCAATGAGGGGAAGAAGGATCAACTTCAAGCTTGGTAAGGCACCTTTGCCAAGCTGCACTCCAAACGGCATCCATCCTGCACTGCTGGCATCTGTGCTCGATAATTGTCAGTGATCTTGACAACAGCCCGGTCATACTCGGCCTCTGCTTTAGCCTTTGTAGCAGCAAGTTGTTGACGATGTTCGCGCTCAACCTTAACGGCTTTCCTCTTTAGTTCAGCGGTCTCTCTTTTCAGACCCTCCACCTCCTCCTGAGCTTCCTTCAATGATTGGGCATGATGGGCGCTCTCCCGTTCGGCTTTTCGGCCCTCTTTTGCTCTCTTTTAAGGTCCTTCTCAACTTCTTTCGCTCAGTCGAAACCGGCGGCAGCTTTCTGCATGATCTGCAACAGAAAGTAAAGGTAGCAATAAGGGGAAGTCCGCTTTAAAAAGAACTAAAACACAGAAGAGCAATAACTAAAACTTCATACCTTGGCACTCGATTGGAAGATTGACTTCATGAGAGTATCATAGGAACTACTCTTTTCTCTCTCCATGTCAAGCGAAAGAAGAGCGGCTCTAGACACACCGAATGCCACCTCGGTGGAAGAAATTTTATCGATCGCAGTAAGAGGTGTACCATCAGGACGAGCAAGAACTGGGGACCAGGGCTGCACGAGCGGTGGGGAACCAGCCGTTGCTCGCGCCGAGCTTGTGTCTCCAACCCTTCTCCTTTGAGGCGGGGGCTGGACCTCTTGGGGACTCTCCATTGGCCTCTTGTCTCTTTGCTGATCAGGAGGGGGCCTGGTTGAGGGTGGAGCGGTTGTAATTGGATTGACAGGAAGGGCGACGTGACGGGCGCGACCGCCAAGATTCAGAGGCATTTCTTCTTGATCAGGGGAGGGTGAGTAGCCTGACGAATCTGAATCCGTCAAGAGGGTGGATTGCTCGGCGAGAAAGCGAACGATCACGCGATGGTCAAGCCCACTTTCTCCTTCTTCTTCTACCTCTTTTTCTTGTTCTTCCTCAGTTACCACCCTTCCAGATGTGCTCGCCTCTCTAGCAGCTCAGACGATGATAGGGATGGCAGTTGGTATTTCAGGAACGTGGGCAAAGGTGATTTGATTTTGCAAGTCTCTGGTGGCACGGGAGCGTCTCGGTCCCCTTCTAGTTTGACCACTCCGAGATCGCGTTCTTCTCTGTTCACCCGCTGGATAAGTGGCGACCAACGGAGCAACTGGAGGCCAGGGATGCCTCGACCTCGGCTCGCCTACTCTTCTAACGTTGCCCCAGTACGGTGGGGTGTAGTCCAGTAACAGGTGGGCCGCACGACCGAGACCAACAGGTGTGGGCTTGAATTTGTCTAAGTATAGAGCCCGAGCAATGTCCCCGCGGTGGAGGTTGCCGTGGATTAGAAGACCACCCAGGTTAAGATTGCTCGCTGCACAACGACAAGAGAAGGGATGATTAGTAAAAATAAAAAACGAAGAATTTTCACAAAATCAACGAAGAACAAATACAAGGGTTGAATACTAACGTGGTTGGCCTGCGGCTGTGGGGCAGGCGAAGCCGATGGTATTCCCCTCGGCATCTCTGGGCTCCCAGTTGCCTGTGACTACGAGAGAGTCATCTGCTTCCCCTTTAGAAGAATTAGGCAGGTCCGTGATGAGCTTCTGCTGGGGGTCTCTAGCCTTAAAGTAATAATTGTTCTTGTTCTCCGCAATAGGGACTACACTATACAGGTAGTGCAGGTCCCACAAGTCAAGACGTAGGCCGAGCAGCCTGTACAGGGCAATAGTACCCATCACTACCCTAACAAAGTTGGGACAGAGTTGCATAGGGTTTAACCTACACTTAAAACAGACCTCTGAAGAAAGGGTGTATAGGGAATCTAAGGCCGCCTTCCACTACGAAGATCAAAGGGACGTGAATCGTGTTTTCATCCTGACCTTCCTCTCTAAAGTCATCACGGTTGTTTAGCCGGAATTGAATGTCGGCAGGGATATTGTATTTACGACGGAAGTCCATTATTTTCTAGGGATTACTAAGAAGGGCCCTATGTCTTCCCATTTTTTGCTACTTAGTGAATCACTATTAAAACCCTAGGGGAAGAAGACGATGAATTGGAACCAGGGATAAGAAAGAACTGCGATTGGAAAGACAACAGAATCTAAGAACAGGACACTTACGTGATAAGGTGGACCTAAGCAAGACTCTCTGACGAAGACGGAGAAAAGATTTTCGACGAAGAGTGCAAACAAAACGATGGAAGTGAGAACTCTGGAGACGACGTTAATGGCGGGCAGGGCTCTTTTCTCTCTCTAGCTCTTTTGTCTTTTGAGATAACAGGAGTAGAAGGGTTTTTTAAGTCTAGGAGGATTTTAGGGGGGAAAGAAAGTAATAATTATCCCGCTCGAAATCCCATAAAAGTGGGGCGTGACATGTGAGAAACGTCAGCAAAATCGTCCTTTGGGCTTATCCGAGCCACCAATGGGTCATTTCACATTTAATGCAAAAGCAACCCTGTTCCCCATGTGAGGGGGAGGTGTGCTAAGAATAGCATCAAGAGCCATTGAAGCTCTATGCACTACTGATGAATAACAGTAATGACAGAGCTGGGGGGCAATTGGAGTGGGTAAAACATGATCACCCTAGTAAAGGGCACAACACGTGCCTTAATTAATCACCACGAGAGGGTGAATAGCTCGGCCCCACATAGGGAGTCCTTATGGCCCTGTGCCGAGCTGTATAAGGCTAGAACTAATAAAGAGTAAACCAATAAATCAGGATGCACTAGCTCGGCGTAAGGCACAAAAGGATGCCCCTGATATGACCAAGCTAGGTAGGCTACGTATATACCTTAAATAGCATTCTGGAATACATGGATTCAGCTCGGCGTGAGTAGCTGAGTTATGTACGTGTCATGCCGAGCTATGAGGAAGCATGGCACCGCCACGAATAAAGGCGGTGAGACATTCTAGAATATTCTACAGCGACTCCTTATGCGATAAGGAGCAATCCCGTAAAATAAGGGGTTGATATGGGAAGTCCTAATGTGATTAGGAGTATACCCCATATAAGAAAGAGTCCTGTATGGAAAGGAAGACCTCTGCTAGACGTGATCTAGCAGAGTATGGAAACTTGTCCCTAAGTAGGAAAGTCCTATTTGGGGATGGATTCCTGAAGCTAATAGGAAACCAAAGCACGAGATGCCTAAATCGAGCATTCTTCACCTATAAATACAAGACAAAAATCATGACAAGAGGTACGCTGTGAAACCCTTTTCATACGCATTGTGATTTAAGAGTACGAGATACTAACTTAGGCATCAGAGGGCCTTTGCCAACGAGAGGCAAATGTGCTCTAACCCTTTTTCTGTCTTGCAGCTTTAGGGTTGAATCAAGGAAGCACGTGATCCAGGGCTACGTGGATTTTATCCCCGTACATTACTCGTGCTGCTCTCCTGCCGCTGGATGTGGAGAGGGAGAAGAACTGCTCATATGACGCCTTGATGAAGTCAATTTTTCAATCAAGTGCTAAGGTACAATGTCTTACTCTCTCTCCCTTATACGTTATTTCCTTTCTTTGCTGATCCTGTCTTGTCTCACAGATTATGCAGAAGGCCTCAGCTGGTTATGAGAGAGCCAAGAAAGCTGTGAGAGAATATAAGAGGGAAACAAGCTCCCTCCAAAAAAGGGTAGACAAGGCCGAGAAGGAATGTGCTGGCTATGCCCAGAAGTTAAAAGAAGCTAAGAAAGAGGCTGATAGGCTCAAGAATGAACTGGCTGAGCAGAAGAGACAATCCTCGGAAGCTGAACAGATTCTGCAATGGGAGCTTGCTGTTGCTGAGGCCCAAGCTAAAGCCGAGTACGATCGGGGGGTAATCGAGATTACAACAAATTACAGAGCCCAGATGCCGGCTGTCAAGGATGTTGTATGGGAGATGAGCTGGAAACGGGCATGTACCAAGATGGGGCTTCTTGCTGATTCCCCTATGTGGATTGATGTAAAGACCCGAGAATTCACATATTATTATTATTATTATTTTTTATTTTTGATTTGAATTTGGGGAATTGTAGGGAAATGTTTAAACGTTAAGTTATGGGTTAATGGGAGAAAATGGGAGAGCATGAACTTGTTGGTAACACACTAGTAAATAGAAGGAGTGGTGGTGTAAATAAGTGATTTGGTGGTATACAATAATACAAAGGATGAGAGGGAGAAATTTTGTTTGGAATTTTCGTATGGAAGCTTGAAGGAGTAGATTTCGGTTGGGGTCACCAGAGGGAAAGCTAGGGTTTGGTTAAACACTTGATTTGGAGCTCACACACCTTGAGGTAGGGGATATTCTACTATTTCTAATTGATTTATGAATGATTTGTTGAAAAACCCACTTGGAAAACCCATTTTCTGGTCAGTTGGGATGGATACTTGATCTATTCTTCTAATTGCTTTTCCCCTTGATTAGGTTGATAAAACTACTCCATTGCACATTTGTTAGTTAATTTTAAACCTTAGTTTGGGTGTTTGATGTCCGGTTGAGCATTCTCTTTGATATCTGTACAAAAATTAGACCATTACTGCTACTGATTTGCTGACTGTTGCTAGCTGTTTTTTTTTTTTTTCTCTAGACGGGTTCATGACCGTCTGGACGGATTTTCCAGTTTCATCCCATTATGTTGCCTTCGTTTGTTTTGCTCGATTGGCCTTTGCTTGACTCTCCGCTACACATTTTCATTGACAGAATTGTAAATACCCTTGAGGAATTGCCCTAGATTTAATTAACTTTCGGAATATGTGCAGTTATATTATTTCAGAAACGGGTAGTTAGCATATTATGAATACTTTGTTTTGAGTGCTAGTTTGATGCATATGGGCATTTTACTTGGATTTATGGACGTGCGGGGAAATGAGATACATGATTGAACAAGCTAAATGAAATGATTAAAAGTCTTGGTTAGTCAAATGGGACACTAACCATGGTTAAGTTCTTATGACGGGTAATGGACACATAACACCGTTTGAATCGTAATATGAGGCGTGAGTTATACGATGACGCTTAAGTGGATTTGTGTGAATACTTGAATGAGCATGAAATGAAGTTTAGAGTATGGTAATGATGACACGGGGCCCAATAGGGTATGCCCGGAGTGACACGGGGGCCGATAGGGTATGCCCGGTATGGTGATGATGACACGGGGCCCAAAAGGGGTATGCCCGGAGTGACACGGGGCCCAAAAGGGTATGCCCGGAGTGACACGGGGCCTATATGGCATGCCCGGAATGATACTAGGGTCACCGCTTGGTGTGTCGCTAAAAATTTCTCTAAGCATAACTCGTTTAAAGCAAACTTGAGACATGTAGGAATGAATTCGGTTATGAGCAATAAACAAATGAATGTCTATGGGTCTCCGCACGTCAGAAAGTAAATTACGACTATTGAGTTAGACCCTGTGATTGTAATGATGATAAAACTCTTCATTACCATCTCATAAATTAGCAATGCCTAGTTCTGTGTCCTTACTTATGGTCTCTCACTTGCGCATATCATATCTTATTCATTTAGAAATTGTAGAATGTTTTCTTACTAGGCTAGTGTAGCTCACCCTCTCTTTTTTAGGTACAAACCAAGGACATAACGTGAAGTGCTTTGGGTGCATCTCAACTATTGAAAGCATGCATTGGGACTTCCAATTCATTTTTTTTTTAAATAAACTTTTGTTGCAAGATAAATATGTAACCCAAATTCGTAGATTTTTTACTGAAAAGAATGTCCCAAATTCGTAGATTTTTTACTGAAAAGAATGTAATATTCTAGATACTCTCCATCATTTTGTCTTTGGGTTTTGGGTACGTAGGTGCCAGACTTGAACATAAATCCTTATGACTGGATTATGAGTGGTTGAATTATGGTATCATGGTATCTTCTAGCTTAGAGTAAATGTTTATTTTTATGCCACTAGAAATTGAGGGCGTGACAATTGACATGGAGCTCCCCAGCCAATAAAAAGCCTTGGCTGCTCAGCAATCTAAAGCTCAGACTGCCCATCTTGATGCTCAAGCTCAGCTCGACTCCTCTCCTCAGCCGGAGCCCCTTCCTGAACAGGCTCAGATCGAGGAAGCTATTATTGACCTTACCGTCCGCGACGATAGTGCTAAAAATGCGGTGGCTGACCCTGCTGCTACTGATAAGACCACTAGCTCCACCCCTGCCACTGATGCTCAAGTGCTCAGTGATGAGGCTTAATGCCTATGTGTTTTTAACTCTTTATTGAGCTGCTCAGCCCTGCATGGCCTATACTGCCGCATGTGGTCACTGATACTCTTAAGTCCCTCATACTTGTTTAATGTTTTTAAGTTCGTGCTTGGTTTGAGTTTGTTCGTACTCTTCTGTCCTCACAGTTTCAGAATTTTCACAAGTATTTCGTACTTTATAATTCTAAGTTTCCTCATACTTAGGGATTTTTAACAAGTATTTCGTATTCAGATTTTGCAATAATCACTTGCAAATTCTAAGCTTGTTCGTACTTAGATAATTTTTTCAAGTGTTTTCGTACTTGGGTTTTGCAATAATCATTGCAAATTCTAAGTTTTTTCGTACTTAGATAATCCTTTCAAGTATTTCGTAGTTGGGTTTTGCAATAATCGTTGCAAATTCTAAGTTTTTTCGTACTTAGATAATCCTTTCAAGTATTTCGTACTTGGGTTTTGCAATAATCGTTGCAAATTCTATGTTTTTTCGCACTCAGGGATAAACTGAATTTCTTTGTACTCAATTACAATCTCTAAATATCAAGGCATGCTCTCACCCTCCGCTCCCCAATAGGAAAAAAAATTGATATGATTTTGGTTCATATTAAACACAGTCATAAAAAGAAAAAAGGAATTTCATTAATCAAAAGAAAATAATAATCTAAATAAGCTAAAGTCGCGATTCTATCTGTAATTCCAACTAAGGAATAACGTCGTGACTATATTCGTAGTCACAAAAGCAAAGATTAATTACTGGTAAAATTTCCTTAAGTTCTAGACGTTCCATGGCCGTGGGACTAGGTCTTCGTCCAGGTCGGCCAAACGATAGGCCCCAATGCTGGCAATCCCCACAATCTTATACGGGCCTTCCCAGTTTGGCCCAAGCTTCCCATAAGAGGACACTTTGGTGTTAGCCAAGACCTTCCTTAGGACCAGATCCCTAACCCTGAACTCTCTCGGCTATACCTTCTCGTTATAGCTTCTTCGCAGCTGCTCCTGGTATGCTGCCAAAGTGATAAGCGCACGCTCTCTCTTTTCTTCGGTAAGGTCAAGCTGGTCGGCTAGGGCTTTATCGTTTCTTCTTGATTCCACAAGAGCAATGCGATTGGTCAGCAAGCCAATTTCTAATGGTTCTATATGCCCAGAGTACGGCTGGTAGCTTGTCCGGCCACTTTCCCTTCTTACTTTCCAACCTCTTCTTAAGACTTAAGGATGGTCTTGTTTGAAACCTCTGCTTGCCCATTACTCTATGGATAAGCTGGGGTTGAATAGTAGTTTCTGATGCTGTATTGGGCACAGAAAGCTTTGAACTTCTTGCCGAACTGGGACCCATTATCTGAGATGATGGAGTAAGGTACTCCATATCGTGTAATGATCTTGTTCCATACAAACTTCTCTACCATGGCCTCTGTGATCTTCGCCAAAGCTTCGCCCTCTATCCACTTAGTGAAGTAATCCGTGCCAATGAGTAGGAATTTTCGTTTCCCTCTTGCCATGGGGAGAGGACCCACGATATGCAATCCCCATTGTGCAAAACGCCAAGGGCTTGTTAGGGGAAGGAGGTCCTCTGCTGGGGCTCGCATAAGAGGTGAATACCTCTGGCACTTTTCACATTTCTTGATGAAGACCTTTGCATCTTCTTCCATGTACGACCACCAGTACCCCTGGGATATTGCTCGGTGGGCTATGGACCTTCCATCCGTGTGCCCTCCGCATGTTCCAACATGGAGGAATTTCTGAACCAGAGCTGGGTGTACACACAATAGATATGGGCCAAGGAAAGATTTTTGATAAATTTTACCTTCTGGGAAGAGCCAAAAGCGTACAGACTTGGTTCTAATTTTGTGTGCTTCCCTCTTGTCTCCTGGCAAAGTCCCATCTCGTAGGTATGCCACTATTGGATCCATCCAGCTCAGCCCTAGCTTGGTCTCCATAACCATCTCTATTGCTCGGCCAATGCTTGGTTCACTCAAGTAATCCACAGCCACTGTGCGTCGGTACTCCGTTCCGATTGCCAACCCTAAGCATGCCAATGAATCCGCATGTGCATTTTGCCCCGAGCTAATTTGTTGGATATGGACTCTATCAAACTTGTCAAGCAAGTCCTTGGCCGCTTCTGAATATGCAGCCATCCTTTCGTTTTTCGTAGCATATTCCCCTGAAAGTTGATTAACAACTAACTGTGAATCACAAAATACTCTCCAGCTCCTGACCCTTTGTTGTAAGCTGACCCATCAACATAAAGCCTCCACTCCTCAGGATCCAGATCAGTCACTCTCGTTGGCTGCTCGGGATGATTGATTCTTTGTTCCTTCTCCTGGAGAGTCGGTGGTGGTGGAGCTACTGTTGGAGTGAATTCAGCTATAAAATCAACCAAAATTTGCCCTTTGATTGTCGTCCTGGGCTGATAATCAAGGTCAAACTGGCTCAACTCTATTGATCACTTTGAGATTCTTCCAGAGAAATTTGCTTTTCGTAGCAGAGCCCTCAATGGATATTCTATGAATACTGTGATGGGATATTGTAAAAAGTAGTGTGGTAGCTTTCTGGAAGCTATGACAAGAGCATATACCAGTTTTTCCAATGGTATGTATCGCGTCTCTGCATCCAACAAGGTTTTGCTCACAAAGTAGACTGGAGCCTACTCTATCAATCGCATGCTCAGATACTGCCAAATACAATATCAATCGCTCCCTAGCTTCTGGAGTTGAAAGCAAGGGTGGAGAAGCTAAGTAAATCTTTAATGCTTGGAACGCCTTCTCCTGCTCGGCTCCCCATTCGTACCCTTCTGTCTTCTTCAGAAGCTGGAAGAATGACCTGTAACGATCCAAGGATTTACTTATAAAACAGTTCAGAGCTGCTGCCATCCTCGTTAGTCTTTGGACCTCCTTCGTGGTCTTAGGACTTCGGAGATTTTGAAGTGCAATAATTTGATCTGGGTTGGCCTCAATCCCCCTCTTGGTCACCAGGTGCCCTAAAAATTTCCCCGAGCTGACCCCAAAAGCACACTTTGAGGGATTTAGCTTTAACTTGTATTCTCTCAGAATGTTGAAAGTTGCTTTCAGGTCGGCAAGATGATCGAGCTTCAACTTGCTTTTCACCACCATATCGTCTATATAGACTTCCATGGTCTTGCCGAGTTGTTCTTTGAACATCTTTGTAACCAACCTTTGATAGGTCGCTCCATCATTCCTTAGCCCAAATGGCATGACTTTGTAACAGTAGAGACCTCTTGGTGAGATGAAGGACGTTTTCTCTTGGTTGGGCTCGTACATAGCTATTTGATGATATCCTCGATATGCGTCAAGGAAGCTCATCCTTTCATAGCCTAGCGTGGCATCTACTAGTTGATCAATCCTGGGAAGTGGAAAGCTATCCTTGGGGCATGCCTTGTTGAGGCTAGTAAAATCAACACAAACCCTCCATTTCCCATTATTTTTTTTTACCAAGACAGTATTGGCCAGCCATTCCGGATAGCTCACTTCTTGTATGGCTTCCGCTTCTAGTAATCACTCCACCTCTTCAATCACAGCGTCTGCGTGCTATGGTGCCGACCTCCTTGCCTTTTGCACAACTGGCTTATGCTGGGGGTCTACATTCAAGTGGTGGCATATTGCCTCAGGGTCTATCCCAAGCATCTCCTGGGGTGTCCACGCAAATACATCGATATGGTCTTTCAGGAAAGCAATCAAATCACTCTCCTCTTGTTCGGCAAGGGTCTTGCCGATCAAGAAATACCTTTCTGGGTCATCTTCTTTGATCGGAACTTTCTTCAATCCCTCCACAATCTTCTTGGTGGGGTCTCCACCTACATCCTCCAGAGTCGGCTGGTCTGAAACTTCAACCGTCTGGACTAGCTCGGCCTTTGGGGACTTTTTCAAGTCCATATTAAAACACTGGTCGGCCACTTTCTGATTACACCTGATACACTCAATACTATTTGCCCCTGGATACTTGATCTTCTGATGGTAAGTGGAGGGGATGGCTTTCATTTTTTGCATCCATGTCCTCCCTATAATCACGTTATAGGAGGAGGGCAAATCTACCACAAGGAAATCAGTCTTCAGGACTACTGACCCTGCTCGGACGGGTAGCGTGACCTTTCCCATAGGCCATATCGTTTGTGCACTGAAGCCAACCAAAGGGACAATGCACTTTTGTAATGAGCTCAGCGGGAGCTCCATTTTCTTGAAGGTGTGGTAGTACATGATTTCCGTGCATGCTCCTTGGTCTACTATGATCTTTTCCACATCATATTCCCCTATTCATAGGGTAATGACCAATGCGTCGTTGTGGGGGGATGATAACCCCATCAAGATCTTTGTCAGAGAAAGTTATGGGTACCTCCATTACTTCTTCCGACCTCGGCCTCTTCGAGCCGAGCTTCATGACCTGTCCATTGACCCTTTGAATGTGCCTTATCTCATTGCTTGTGTATGGGGCAACTAATCCATGTATCATATGGATTGTTCCCTTTGGACCTTTCTCATAGTCCATCTCTTCTATCAACTCGGTATCTTTTTGGTCACCAACCAAAAATTCCTTAAGATGGCCTTCCGCCACTTTTTCATCCAGGAACCTCTTATATTCCACTCAATCTTCAGTCATGTGTCCCTAGTCCCTATGGTAACTGCAATGTTGGTTTGTGGCCCTCCTCTTCTCTGGGTTCCCTGTCATCTTAGGGGGCCTTTTTAACCAAGGCTCGTTTTTTATCCAGTACAACATTTTCTAGATCGGAATATTGAATGTTGCCATAACGCTAAAGTAGGACTTGGGATCTTGGTCAGTTTTGTCTTTCCTCTGCTGTGTGTAGTCCCTTTTTCCCGTTGTATATTCTTTCTTGTACACCTTGGACTCTACTGCTTTCTTCTCTGGAAGCTGGGGCTACCCAACCACAATCTTCCCCCCAGCCTGCAAGATGTCATCTTCCACCCGTGCATGCTTTTGAATTCTCTCCATGAACTTGGCCACAGTCTTGACTGGGCGCATAGTGAGCGATTCTCGTAACTTACTATGTACGGGCAGACTAGTCTTGAATGTAGCCAAAGCGTACTCTTCACTATAATTTTCAATTTTGTTGAAAGTCTCCCAATACCGTTTGGAGAACTGCCAGAGAGTTTCATCATCCCTTTGTTTCATAGAGGTTAATGCATCGAATGTCTTTAGGGTTGTTCGGCTTGTTAAGAACCGAGCAGTAAATTCCTCGACTAGCTGGGCCCAACACAGAATTGACCCTTCTGGAAGTTTGTGGTACCAACTCAGGGCTACCTTCCCTAAGCTGGATGGGAACATCTTACACAACAAGGCATCGTCTTGCTCATGCATGAACATGGCCTGTTGATAGTGTTGAATGTGAGCCAGCGGGTCCGTATTAGTTTCATAAGGTATAAACGTAGAGTGTTTAACCCTGCTTGGAGTTTTTTCTGCTCTAATCCAGTGGGCCAAAGGTGACTTAAAGATATGGCCAAGGGCTTCCTTAGCTGCCTCTCGTACAGTTTTAGGACATCCCTCAGCTCGGCCAGCTTCCCTTCTTTTCACATACTGCTCGGGGGTATGTTCATTGGAAACAAATCTCTGGTATTTGCCCCTAGCATGTTTCCTTTTTTCTTTTTTCTCAACAGAGGGGCTCCTTTCTCTCCTTTTTCGTGGAGAGACTCTCCTTACAGTAGAAGCATCATCGTGATGATGGCTCTTTATTTCTTTTTCGTGTTGCACAGATCTTCTTCGCGATCGTAAGTCTCTCTCCTTCTCTTGGAGTTGTTTTTTCAAATCTAGAATTTCTTTTTGACGTCGAGTGACCTCTCGCGCCAGCTCTTTCGCCTTTTGTTCCCTCTGGTCGAGGTTATCTTCCCGTTCTTGATTCAGAGCTCTCATGTGATTTTCCTTGCTTGGGGGGCTCTTCCCCCTCTCATGAAGGGAAGAGGTTCCCCTATTTATCTTTGGTGGCGTCCTTGAGCATCCTCTCCTCTCGCCTGATTTTGGTGAATCATGAATCACCAGGTGTGTATCCCTGAACTTTGGAATTTCAGGGATATCCCCTATGTTGCATCTTCAGGCAGCGGGCTTTTTCAGTGGTGCCTTCAGAACTGCAGGAGTTCTATCCACCTTTGCACTTTTTCTCGTAGTGTGCACAGAAGTGGTTTCACCATCATCTTCCACATCTTCTCATCGTGGAGTGCGTAAAACAGGTTCTGAAATCACCATTGTTTATCTTTTCGAAAGAAACAAAGCTTTTTGTAAGCGTTTCCCACAGACGGCGCCAATTGTATGAGAATAAAATCCACGTAAGCATGGATCATGTGCTTGCTTGATTCAACCCCAAATCTGCAAGACTGAAAAAGTGTTAGAGCACCTTTGCCTCTCGTCGACAAAGGCCCTCCGATGCCTAAGTTAGTACCTCAAACTCAAATTCCCAAATTACACAGTGCCTATGAAAGGGGTTTCACAGCGTACCTTTCTTCATGGGTTTGATGTCTTATTTATAGGTGGAATAGTTTGCCCATTAGGGCATTACATTGCCCCTGTTTCCTATTATCTTTAGGAATCCTTTTCCTAATAGAACTTTCCTATTAGGAGCAAGCTCGCATGTCCTGCTAGATCTTGTCTAGCAGTAGTCTTCCTTTCCATACAGGATTCCTTCCTATATGGGGTATACTCCTAATAACATTAGGACTTCCCATATCGATCCCTTATTCCTAGGAATTGCTCCTTATCTCATAAGGAATCGCCTTAGACTATTCTGGAATGTCTCACCGCCTTATTCATTGCGGTGCCGTGCTTCCACGTAGCTCGGAATAACTCATACATAGTTCAGCTCATCACGCCGAGCTGAATTATGTATTCCAGAATGCTGTTAAAGCTATACACGTAGCCTTCCTAGCTTGGCCATATTAGGGGCATCTCTTTACGTCTTACGCCGAGCTATTGCATCCTGATTTATTAGTTCGCTCTCATTAATCTGGCCTTATTCATGGCCAAACCAACTCGGCACAGGGCTTAAGGACTCCCTATGTGGTGCCGAGCTACTCACCCTCTCGTGGTGATTAATTAGGGCACGTGCTCTGCCCTTCCTAAGGGTAATTAGGTTTTACCCACTCCAATGCTGCTGTTTTGAGGTTGTTTTTGAGTTACTTTCTGGTGGATGTGATACATATGTGGTTTGGGTTTAGCCCTAATGCTGGATTAGCCCTAATGCATAGCGCACATAAGCACGAGTTACGTTTGGTAAAGTTGATTCACTTATCAAACGTAATATGTTAATTGATCCGTTGGTCCCCATTGACATTTGTCTCTATTTTCTCTAGCTGTCGCTATTATTGGTTTTGTTTGTGGAGTGGGTAAAACATGATTACCCTAGTAAAGGGCATAGCATGTGCCTTCATCAGTCACCACGAGAGGGTGAGTAGCTCGGGGACCACATAAGGGAGCCTTAGCCCTGTACCGAGCTGTAGTGACCATCAATGAGGTCAGAATGATAAGGTAAATTAATGCACCAGGATGTACCAGCTTGGTATGAGTCACAAGGGGACACCCCTCACCTTGCCGAGCTAAGTAGGCTGCGAATAAAGCTTAAACAACATTCTGGAATACATAAACTCAGCTCGCCGTGAGTAGCTGAGATATGTACGTGTCATGCCGAGCTATGTGGAAGCACGGTGCCGCCACGAATAAGGCGATGAGACATTCCAGAACACTCTACGGCGGCTCCTTATGAGATAAGGAGCAATTCCGAGGAATAAGAGATCGATATGGGAAGTCCTAACATGATTAAGAGTATACCCCATATAGGAAAGAATCCTATATGGAAAGGTAGACTATTGCTAGACGAGATCTAGCAGGACATGCAAGCTTGCTCCTAATAAGAAAGTCTTATTAGGAAAAGGACTCCTAAAGAGAACAGGAAACAGGGGCAATGTGATGCCCTAATATGCAAACTATTCCACCTATAAATATGACATCAAATCCATGAAGAAAGGTACGCCGTGAAACCCTTTTCATACGCACTGTGATTTGTGAGTTTATAGTACGAGATACTAACTTAGGCATTGGAGGGCCTTTGCCGACGAGAGGCAAAGGTGCTCTAACTCTTTCTCTGTCTTGCAGATTTAGGGCTGACTCAAGGAAGCACGTGATCTAGGCTTACGCGGATTTATTCCCCGTACAATTGGCGCCGTCTGTGAGAAACGCTTACGAAAAGCTTTGTTTCTTTAAAAAAGATAAACAATGGTAATTTCAGAACCTGTTTTACGCACTCCACGACAAGAAGATGTGGAAAACAATGGTGAAACCACTCCTGTGCACATTACGAGAAAAAGTACAAAGATGGACAAAAGTCCTGTGATCTTGAAAGGATACGCGCCAGGAGATTCAACATAGGGCATATCCCTGAGATTCCAAAGTTCAGGGATACGCGCCTAGTGCTCCATGATTCTCCAAAATTGGGTAAGCAACGAAGATGATCAAAGACGCCACCTAGGAGAAAAAGGGGAATCTCTCCCCGTCATGAGAGGGGGAGAAGCCCCCCAAGCGGGGAAAATCACAGGCGAATACGAAGTCAAGAACAGAGGATAGCCTCGACCGGAGGGAACAAGAGGCAGAAGAGCTGGCACGAGAGGTCACTCAACACAAAAAAGAAATTCAAAATCTGAAAAAACAACTCCAAGAGAAGGAGAAAGATTTACGTTTGCGAACAAGATTTGCACAATACGAAAAAGAAAGGAGTCATCACCATGATGATGTTTCTACTGTTAGGAGAGTCTCTCCATGAAAAAGGAGAGAAAGGAGCCCCTCTGTTGAGAAAAAAGAAAGAAGGAAACATGCTAGGGACAGATACGAGAAATCTGGTTCCAATAAGCATACCCCTAAGCAATATGTGAAAAGAAGGGAAACTGGCCGAGCTGAGGGAGGTCCTAAAACTGCATGAGAGGCAGCTAAGGAAGCCCTAGGCCAGATCTCTAAGTCACCTTTGGCCCACTGGATCCGAGCAGAAAAAACTCCGAGCAGGGTTAAACATTCTATGTTTATACCCTATGAGACCAATACGGACCCAGTGGCTCACATTCAACACTATCAACAGACCATGTTCATGCACGCGCAAGACGATGCCTTGTTGTGCAAGATGTTCCCATCCAGCATAGGGAAGGTGGCCTTAAGTTGGTACCATAAACTCCCAGAAGTGTCAATCCTGTGCTGGGCCCAGCTAGCCGAGGAGTTTACTGCTCGGTTCCTAATGAGCCGAGAAGCTCCAAAGACATTCGATGCGTTAACCTCTATGAGACAGAGGGATGATGAGACTCTGCGGCAATACTCCAAACGTTATTGGGAGACTTTCAACGAGATTGAAAACTGCAGCGAAGAGTATGCTTTGACAACATTCAAGACAAGCTTGCCTATGCATAGTAAGCTACGAGAATCTTTTACCATGCATCCAGTGAAGACTGTAGCCAAACTTGTGGAAAGAATATAGGAGCACGCACGAGTAGATGATGATATCCTGCAAGCTGAAGGAAATATTGTGGCTAGTCAACCCCAGCTTCTAGAAAGGAAAGCGGTAGAGTCAATGGTGTACAAGAAGGAGTACACAATGGGAAGAAAAGACTATACACAGCAAAGGAAAGACAAAGCTGACCCAGATCCCAAATCGTACTTTATTATCATGGCAACTTCTAACGTCCCGATCTACAAGATGTTGTACAGAATCAAGAATGAAATAGGGCTCAGAAGGCCCCCAAAGATGACAGGGAATCCAGAAAAAAGAAGAGCCACCAACCAGCGTTGCAACTACCATAGAGAGTGGGGTCACATGACTGAAGATTGCGTGGAGTACAAAAAATTCCTGGATAAAAAAGTGGCGGAAGGCCATCTTAAAGAATTTCTGGTTGATGACAAGAAAGATACTGAGCTGATAGAAGAGATGGACTACGAGAAAGGTCCAAAGGGAAGAATCCATATGATACATGGATTAGTTGCGCCATACACAAACAATGAGATAAAGCACATTCAAAGGATCAATGGGCAGGTAAAGCAAATCATGAAGCTTGACACGAAGAGGCCGATGATTGAGGGAGTAATGGAGACTCCCATTACCTTCACCGATGACGATCTAGATGGGGTGTTAGTACCCTATAACGATGCGTTGGTAATTACCTTACGAATAGGGGAATATGACGTTGAAAAAATCCTAGTGGATCAGGGGGCTAGTACAGAGATTATGTATTATCACGCTTTCAAAAAGATGGAACACCCACCGAGCTCGTTGCAAAAGTGTTTGGTCTCTCTGGTCGGCTTCAGTGCACAGACAATATGGCCTATGAGAAAGGTCACATTGCCTATCCGAGCAGGGTCAGTTGTTCTTAAAACTGACTTCTTAGTGGTAGACCTGCCGTCCTCCTATAACGTGATTATAGGGAGGACTTGGATGCACAAAATGAAAGTCATCCCCTCCACTTACCATCAGAAGATCAAGTATCCAGGCGCAGATGGTATTGAATGCATCAAGGGTAACCAAAAGGTGGTCGACCAATGTTTTAACATGGTCCTGAAGAAATCCCCAAAAGCCGAGCTCGTCCAGACGGTTGGGTTTTCCAGACCAGCTGACTCTGGAGGACGTAGGTGGAGATCCCACCAAGAAGATCGTGGAAGGAATAAAGAAGATCCAGATAAAGGAGGATGATCCGGACAAATATTTTCTAATCGGCAAGACCCTATCCTAGCAGGAAGAGGGGGAATTGGTCAGTTTTTTGAAAGACCACATTGATGTTTTCGCTTGGACGCTACAGGAGATGCCTGGAATAGACCCCGAGGTAATCTGCCATCACTTAAATGTGGATCCATGGCACAAACCAATTGTTCAAAAGGCAAGGAGGTCAGCTCCATAGCACGCAGACACTGTGATTAATTGACTATTGGAAGAAGATGCCATACGAGAAGTGAGTTATCCAGAATGGCTGGCTAACACCGTCGTGGTTACAAAGAAAAATGGGAAGTGGAGGGTTTGTGTTGATTTCACTAGCCTTAACAAAGCATGCCCAAAGGATAGCTTTCCACTTCCAGGATCGACCAACTAGTGGATGCCACGGTAGGCTATGAAAGGATGAGTTTCTTTGACCCATATCGAGGATACCATCAGATAGCCATGTATGATCCCGATCAGGAAAAAACATCCTTCATCTCGCCCAGAGGTCTCTATTGTTACAAGGTCATGCCATTTGGGCTAAGCAATGTTGGAGAGACCTATCAAAGGATGGTTACTAAGATGTTCAAGGAGCAGCTCGGCAAAACCATGGAGGTCTTTATAGATGATATGGTGGTAAAAAGCAAAGTGAAACCTGATCATCTTGCCGACCTGAGGGCGACTTTCAACATCCTGAGGAGGTACAAGCTAAAGCTAAATGCCTCAAAATGTGCTTTTGGGGTCAGCTCAGGGAAATTTCTAGGGCACCTGGTAACCAAGAGAGGAATTAAGGCTAATCCGGACCAGATCACGGCTCTGCAAAACCTTCAAAACCCAAAGACCTCAAAAGAGGTCCAAAGGCTAACTGGGATGGCAGCTACTCTGAATCATTTTATCAGCAAATCCTTAGATAGGTGCAGACCATTCTTTCAGCTTCTCAAGAAGAGAGAAGGGTACGAGTGGGGAGCCGAGCAAGAGGCGGCCTTCCAAGAGCTAAAAGCCTACCTATCTTCCCCTCCCCTCCTCTCTACTCTAGTAGCTGGGGAGCAGTTGATATTGTATTTGGCGGTATCCGAGCATGCCGTCAGGTCGGTCCTCCTACGAATAAAGGGAATAGAGCAGGCTCCAGTCTACTTTGTAAGTAAAACCTTGTTAGATGCAAAGACGCGATACTTACCATTGGAAAAACTGGTATATGCTCTTGTCATAGCTTCAAGAAAGCTACCACACTACTTTTTACAGCATCCCATCATAGTATTCACAGAATATCCATTGAGGGCTCTGCTACAAAAAGCAGATTTCTCTGGAAGGATCTCAGAGTGGTCAATAGAGTTGAGCCAGTTTGACCTTGATTATCAGCCTAGGACGACAATCAAAGGGCAAATTTTGGCTGATTTGTAGCTGAGTTCACTCCAACGGTAGTTCCACCGCCACCAACTCTCCAGGAGAAGGAACAAGGAATCAATTATCCCGAGCAGCCAACGAGAATGGCCGATCTAGATCCTGAGGAATGGTGGCTTTAAGTTGATGGGTCAACTTGCAACAAAGGGTTAGGAGTACGAGTTGTGCTTTTTTCTCCAGATGGATTGGTGCTGGAACAAGCACTGGGGTTGGGATTTAGTGCCATGAACAACGTAGCAGAATATGAAGCCTTGCTTGCGGGTCTTAGAAGTGCCAGAGTACGCAATGTAAGTAAATTAAGAGTATTTTGTGACTCAATGTTAGTTGTTAATCAACTTTTAGGGAAATATGCTAAGAAAAGTGAAAGGATGGCTGCATATTCAGAGGCGGCCAAGGACTTGCTTGACAAGTTTGATAGAGTCCATATCCAACAAATTAGCTTGGGGCAGAATGCACATGCTGATTCATTGGCAGGCTTAGGGTCAACAGTCGGAACGGAGTACCGATGCACAGTGGTTGTGGATTACTTGAGTGAACCAAGCATTGGCTGAGCAATAGAGATGGTTATGGAGACTGAGTTAGGGCCAAGCTGGATGGATCCAATAGTGGCATACCTACGAGATGGGACTTTGCTAGAAGACAAGAGGGAAGCACACAAAATTAGAACCAAGTCGGTACGCTTTTGGCTCTCCCCAGAAGGTAAACTTTATCGAAAATCTTTCCTTGGCCCATATTTATTATGTGTACACCCAGCTTTGGTCCTAAAATTCCTCCATGAGATCCACGCTGGAACGTGTGGAGGACACACTGGTGGAAGGTCCATAGCCCACCGAGCAATATCCTAGGGGTATTGGTGGCTTTACATGCAAGAAGATGCAAAGGTCTTTGTCAAGAAATGTGAAAAGTGCCATAGGTATTCACCTCTTATTCAAGCCCCAGCAGAGGACCTCCTTCCTCTAACAAGCCCGTGGCCATTTTCACAATGGGGATTGGATATCGTGGGTCCTCTCCCCATGGCAATAGGGAAATGAAAATTCCTTCTCATTGGCACAGATTACTTCACTAAGTGGACAGAGGGCGAAGCCTTGGCAAAGATCACGGAGGCCATGGTAGAGAAATTTGTCTGGAACATGATCTTTACACGATTTGGAGTACCTTACTCTGTCGTCTCAGATAATGGGTCCCAGTTTGGCAAGAAGTTCAAAGCTTTCTGTGCTTCGTAGGATGTTAGAAACTACTATTCAACCCCAGCTTACCCACAGAGTATTGGGCAAGTAGAGGCTTCAAATAAGACCATACTTAAAAGTCTTAAGAAAAGGCTAGAAAGCAAAAAAAGGAAAGTGGCCAGACGAGTTGCCAGCTGTGCTTTGGGCATACAGAACCACTCCATGGTGATCTATGGGAGAGACGTTGTACTCCCTTGGTTATGGGACAGAGGCAATTATTCCACTAAAGATTGGCTTGCTGACCAACTACACTGCTCTTGTGGAGTCCGGAGGCAACGATAAAGCCCTAGCCGAGCAGCTTGACCTTGCTGAGGAAAAGAGGGAGCGTGCACTTATCACTCTGGCAGCATACCAGGAGCGGCTGCGAAGGAGCTACAATAAAAAGGTGCAGCCATGGGAGTTTAAGGTTGGGGATTTAGTCCTAAGGAAAGTCTTGGCCAACACCAAGGTATCCGCTAATGGGAAACTTGGGCCGAACTGGGAAGGCCCAAATATGATTGTGGGGATTGTTGGCATTGGGGCCTATCGTTTGGCCAACCTGGACGAAGACCCAGTACCACGGCCATGGAATGTCCAGAACCTAAGGAAATTTTACCAGTAATTTATTTCTCCTCCTTGTGGTTATGAATACAGTCACATTTGTTTTTGGTGAATACGAACATATTCACATTTGTTTTTCAGCACCTAGTTGGGATTACGAATAAAATCACCAACATTATCCGGATTATTGTCTTTATTATTATTTTGGTATTAATGAAATTTCACTTTTTTCTTACTTTTGGCTTCGATCAATACAAACCAAAATTATCCCAAAATTTTGATTCTTATTGGGGAGCAAAGAGTGTATATGCTTCAAATACTTTTGGATGAATATGGGGAAATTCATTATAGTACGAAAAACTTAGATTTGCAACGAATAGTGCAAGTATTCAAGTACGTGGACAATTGGAATAAATTTCTAAGTACGAAAAACTTAGATTTGCAACAAATAGTGCAAGTATCCAAGTACATGGACACTTGGAATAAATTTCTAAGTACGAAAAACTTAGATTTGCAACAATGAATGCAAAACTCCAAGTACGTGGACACTTGGAATAAATTTCTAAGTATGAAAAACTTAGATTTGCAATGATGAATGCAAAAATCCAAGTATGTGGACACTTGGTAAAAATTTTCTAAGTACGAAAAACATAGATTACCAACAATGAATACAAAAAACCCAAGTACGTGGGTAAACATAGACCTGCAATGAATAATGCGATCGACAAGGACTAAAATATTTCTAAAGCAAAGCATGCAAAATTAAGGTACCATAGCACCCAAGGGAAAAAACTTAGTATCAATAGCCACACACGGCCAAACCAGGTTACACAGGACCAGCCATCAAAGCAATACTTAATGTATGAGAAAAGTATCAACAGGCCACAGACGGCCGAGCAAGATCACGCAGGGTTAGTTGAAAAAGCTGAGATAGAATTTATCAGAAAACAACGTAGGCATTAAGCCTCTTCACTGAGCCGTGCAACATCAGTAGCAACAAGGGTGGAGTCAGGGTTCTGATCTTCAACAGAATCTCTAGCAATGTCACCTCCCTGAACGGTAAGATCAATAATGGCTTCTTCAGCTGGGGACTGCTCAGGGAGGGCTTAAGCTGAGGATGAGCATCACGTTGTGAAGAGGCATCTGGATGAGTGTTGGGGGATTGGGTTTCAGACTGTTGCTGAGTTGCCAAAGTGTCCACCTAGCTTGGAAGCTCCATGTCAGACCACATAGGGGAATCTTCAGGAATTTCCATCTTTGTGCAACAACGCTTCCAGCTCGCCTCCCAGATGGCATCTTTGACCGCAGGCATCTGGGCCCTGTAATTATTAGTAATCTCTATTACTGCTCGGTCATACTCCGCTTCAGCTTTGCTCAGAGCAGCAACCAGCTTTAGATGCAGATTCTGCTCAGTCTCTTTGGATTGTCTCTTTTACTCGGCCAGCTCGGCCCTCACCCTCATGACCTCTTCTCTGTCTTCCTTCAGCAGTTGAGCCTGAGTAGCACTCTCTTTTTGAGCTCTCTCAGCCCTCTTCTGAACAGAAGAGATCTCTTTCTTGAGCTCCCTCTCGTTATCCTTGGCCTTCTCAAAGCCTGCTGAGGCCTTCTGCATGATCTACAAAAGGAACACAACTAGCAGTAAAGAAAAGTAATATGTGGAGAAAAATACACGAGAGAGTAGTAATCAAAATTCATACCTTAGCACTCGATTGAAAAATTGACTTCATAAGGCCATCGTAAGAACATTTTTTCTCTCTCTCCATGTCCAGCAGGAGGAGAGTAGCTCTGGAAACTCCAAAGGCGACACCAACGGAAGAAATCTTATCAATCATGTTCAAAGGGGTACCATCAGGACGAGCAAGGACAGGGGACCAAGGTTGCACGAGAGGAGGAGAGTCAATGACAGAACGGCTTGAGCTTGAATCCCCAGTCCTTTCTCTTTGAGGGGGAGGCTAGATGTCCTGAGGACTTTCTACTGGCCTCTTATCCCTCTGCTGCTCGGGAAGAGGGGGGCCGCAGTTGGAGGGGGGACGACTGGATGAGCGGTCGAAGAGGCACGAGAAGCACGTCTGCCTAGGTTCAGCACGTCTAGCAGGCTAATCGGTTGCAGCAGCATGTCTCGTTTAGGAGAAGGGGAATACCCTGATGAATTCGAGAGCAAGGCGGATTGCACGGCTAGATAGTGCACGGCCGCACGATGATCGAACCCTTCCCTTTCTTCCTCTTCTTCTTCTTCTTCTTTAACTGCCTCTGGTCCAGATGTGCTTGCCTCTTGATCGGTGCTGGTAAGGACTGGGATGGTAGTAGGAATCTCCTGGATGTGAGCAAATGTGACTTGCTGCTATAGATCCTTTGGAGCACGGGAACATGTCGCTCTCCTTCCAGATCGACCTCTGACCTGGTACCCCTCTACTTAGCAGGTGCAAGCGGAGCAATTAATGGAGCTGCCGGGGGGGGGCACGGATGTCTAGTACGAGGTTCACCCACCCTTCTGATGCAGCCCCAATAAGAGGGGGTGTAGCCGAGTAGCAGGTGAGAAGCACGGCTAAGACCGACGGGGGTTGGCTCGAACCCGTCGAAGTAGAGAGGTAGTGCTATCTCTTCTCGATGGAGCCTCCCGTGGTTCAGGCGACTGCCATGGTTTAGATTGCTCACTGCAAATAAAAGGAGCAATACAAGAAAGAATGATCAATGAAACAGAATTGAGACCAAGAAATAAAACAGTATGCAAGGATTGAATACTAACGCGGTTGGCCTACGACAGTGGGGCAGGCAAAGCCGATAGTGTTCCCCTTGGCGACCCTAGGCTCCCAGTTGCCAGTGACTACAAGGTAGTCATCCCCTTCACCCTTCGAAGAATTGGGTAGATCTGTGACAAGCTTCTGCTCGGGATCTCTGGCCTTAAAGTAATAGTTGTTATCTGCTGTGGGGACTACACTATATAGATAGTGTAAGTCCCACCAATCTAGGTGGAGGTCGAGCAGCCTATTTAGGGCAACTGTGCCCATCACTACCCTAACGAAATTAGGGCACAACTGCATAGGGTTTAGTCTACACCAACTACAAAACTCTTTAAAGAATGGGTGCAAAGGAAACCTCAGACCACCCTCAACTATGAAAATCAGAGGAATGTGAATCTTGTCCTGATCCTGACCCTCCTCCCCTAGGTCATCACGTCTATTCAGTTGAAACTGGACGTCGTTTGGAATTTCATATTTCCTACGAAATGCTTCTATTTTTTCAGGGGTGCTCAAAAGGGCTCTATGTCTACCCAAGAACGAAGAAGACAATGAACAGAAACTGAAAATAGAGAGATTTTGACGAAAAACTAAGGACAGAATAGGACACTTACGTGATAAAATGGACCTAAGATGACACTCTCCAAACGAAGATGGAGGGTGTTTTCCGGCGAGAAACGGAGACGATGAAGAAGGTTAGTTGCAGGAACCTTGGAACGTCAGAAATGGCGGAGCGAGTTTTCTCTCTCTTTCTCTTTTCTTTGTTTCTGGTGAAGTAGAGTGAGAAAGAAGGAGAAAGGTTCAGGGGTAGGATAATGATTATCCCGCCCAAAACCCCAAAAGTTAGGCCATGACGCATCAGGTTAAGTCAGCAGAAGCGTCATTTGGGCTTAATGAAGCCCCCAACAGGTTATATCGCATTTAATGCAAAAGGAATTTTGCTCCCCACATGAGGGGGAGGCGTGCAAGAGATGCATTAAGAAACGTTGAAGCTCTGCGCACTACTGATGCGTGACAGCAGTGGCAGAGCTAAGGAGCAATTGGAGTGGGTAAAACATGATTACCCAAATAAAGGGCATAGCACGTGCCTTGAGCAGTCACCACGAGAGGGTGAGTAGCTCGGGACCACATAGGAGAGCCTTAGCCCTGTATCAAGTTGTAGTGACCATGGATGAGGTCAGAATGATAAGGTAAATTAATGCATCAGGATGTACCAGCTTGGTATGAGTCACAAGGGGATACCCCTCACCTTGCTGAGCTAGGTAGGCTGCGAATAAAGCTTAAATGACATTCTAGAATACATAAACTCAGCTCGGCGTGAGCAGCTGAGATATGTACGTGTCATGCCGAGCTATGTGGAAGCACGGCACCGCCACAAATAAGGCGGTGAGATATTCCAGAACACTCTATGGCGGTTCCTTGTGAGATAAGGAGCAATTCCGAGGAATAAGGGATCGATATGGGAAGTCCTGATGTGATTAGGAGTATACCCCATATAGGAAAGAATCCTATATGGAAAGGTAGACTACTGCTAGACGAGATCTAGCAGGGCATGCATGCTTGCTCCTACTAGGAAAGTCTTATTAGGAAAAGGACTCCTAAAGAGAATAGGAAACAGGGGCAACGTGATGCCCTAATAGGCAAACTAATCCACCTATAAATAAGACATCAAACCCATGAATAAAGGTACGCTGTGAAACCCTTTTCATACGCACTGTGATTTGTGAGTTTATAGTATGAGATACTAACTTAGGCATTGGAGGGCCTTTGCCGACGAGAGGCAAAGGTGCTCTAACCCTTTCTCTGTGATTTGTGAGATTATAGTACTTGGTTTTGTTTTGCTAGTGGTTAGGGCTTTTGACTATGCTTTATTCTTGATAGCATCTCTAGTTGGTTTTACTAATTTCGTTGCGCTGTCAATGCTACTATTACTTGTGTTTTATTTGCAGCAGGTGCCCATGTTTGGGGCAAACATGTTCGAGCTGACTTATAGTTTTTGCCCACGTTTGGGGCAAACATGTCGGAGTTGATTGATCCATGATACTTTATGCCCATGTTTGAGGTAAACATGCTGTCTCTGATTTGTTATAGTCTGACTTATTTGAGATTTTTCAGCTTGTTGAGAATGGTTCCTGCTGCGCTTTCATTGTATCTAGTGCTATCATTTGGATACTTCGCATTTGTCTTGTGTTGAAGTTTCTTGGCAGGATCTTGATATTATATTGGAAGCTTGTTTTTCTAGTTGACTCAAGTCTTTGAAGATTCTTGAGTTAGTTAGGTTTTGTTTCTTTGTAATGTATCTTGTTGTGAAAGGTTTTGTCCCGGAAACGCCAAAGGGGAAGATTGTTAGTTTTTGTTGGAATTTTTCGGGTTATGTCAAGCCTTTTGAAGTATGTAATTTTGTTATTGGGCTTTTGGGAGTTAGAGTGCTTAAGGCTTGAGTCTAGATGCTCCATTGGAGAGATCACAAGCTTCATGATCAAGCCAAAGCCAAGACAAGTGTTTCAAAGCTCAATCCGTTAAGGCATATCCATGCATATCATTTTTGCATTTAGGCCATCCAAAATAACATGTTTTAATATGCATAAAGTTGGCTTATTAATGTTTGGGTTTTGCAATCCCATGATATTGGCATTAGGTTTTAGCTCTGAACTTATTGCGTCTGCACGCGTCTATAGGGCTGTGGCTTTAACTGTTGAGATTGTCCCACAGGTTTAAATCCTGTCGGGGCGTCTGCGCGCGTCTACACGCGTCTGCCAAACTCTTTAAACGGCCTAGTGTCTTGTTTTGATTGGTTGAATTGGGGAGCATGAAAATGAGCACTATGAAAGCCATTTTTCCTTCATTTTCACACACCCAATTGAGAGAAAATCAGCCCATTTTTAGAGAGAGAAAGTCTCATCCCTTCTCTCTTTTGTGAACTTATGATCTTGATGATTTTAGCTTGCTCTTTTCATCTTTCTTCAATCTAGAGTCTTCCTCTCCATGGATCTACTCTAGGTTGATTTTATTTTTCAAAAACTTTCGTAAAAATCAAATCTTTTTCATTCATCATGTTTGAGTGCCTTCTAGTCTACTTGGCCAGATGATCCGGAGCCATAGAGATGCGGAGATCGAGATGGTGATTCTCGTGGGTTCATGAATTCAAGAAGGAGCACGGGGTGCTAATTCAAGAGTTGGAGCTAGGAATTACAAGTGGCTTGTGAGTAAAATTCCTTGTCTTTCAATTTCTTGTACCTTTTGGATTATGAAATATAAGTAGAGTAAGGCCGTGGTTTTAGGGTATTAGATCCTAAGTAGTTTCCACGTATATCGTGTGTTTTGTCTCATTAGTTAAATTACTCTATATTGAACTTGGTGAGTTGCTTGATTTGCCATGGTGAATGATTAAATTGGTAAAATAAATAGTTTATTTTTAAAATAAATTGCATAATTTCAAACAATTCTATCCAAACTGTAACTAGCAATCCTAGAACAATATTATAATGACAGGTAAAGTAAAGCAGCAGTTTTTATCAAACAATGTATCTCATGAGTGATGATATGTTAGAGTCAATGAAGATCAGAGTATATCGTGCACAGTAAACTAGTGCCTCGTATTGTCTTTTCATTGTTGGCATTCTTCTTCAAATTATTAATCTGGACTACTTCCGACCATCAGTGCCTCGTATTGTCTTTTCATTGTCGGCATTTTTCTTCAAATTATTAATCTGGACGTCTTCCGACCACCAAGCCAACAGTCAATTCACTTTAAAAGTAATTGGTCTGTTTCCATCTCCTTTCAACTGACGACACCAACCTTTCCGCTCGAGGTTCTGGTCATCTTGCATCACCGAACTTAACAGCCTGTTTGCAAGGTCCGTCAACCCCGCGACTCACAAAACATAGTCCCGACCGTCTTATATCACTAAACTTAACCAATCTGTTTATAAGGTCCGTCCACTATGTGTTGTGCATGCTTAGCCCTAACCACCAAGTTCTTTCTGCAAAGTTGGGGCGACGCTCTCGCGACACTATTGTATTCATTTCAATCCATTTTCATTCTCATCTCTATTTCTCGTCATCGTTATCATTTTTCTCGTAAATCATGTTGTGTCAATATCGTATCGTGACGTGAACATGCATCATGGTTTATAAAACTCAATTCGTGTCAATGCTTCATTTCTCGGAAAACATGTCATAAAATCTAACAGCTTTCCTACGTGCAATTGTTTTCAAACCAATCTAGGTTTAACAGAAAAACAGTACTGATTGATTATGAAGTCATTTAAAAATCTATTTTTCTTTGGCAACCTTCTCTAGATGAATGAAATAACCGAAATAACCAGGAAAGTCCCAGATCGGATGGCCTGACGAATACAGTTAGAATCACAATTCCTTTCTTAGACAGCGCAAAGCTTGTCTTTTTGACAGACTTTCAAGGGTGTTAGACTTGGGTTATCTCATAGTCCAAATTCCGTCAAAACATTTACTTTAAGAAAAGTTTAATTAGTTACTTTTTCAAAAATCAGTCGGGCATTATAACGGCGTAATTTCAAAAAGTCAATTTTTATCTGAGAATTATAATTGCGTGATTTGAAAAATCAATCTTCATTTGGGCATTATAATGACTACGTAAGATTAAAAAAATGTTACTTTAATTACTACTAACTTTTTACCATAAATCTAACTTTCTAGAAAAATGTCAAGTAACGTTAAGGAAAAATTTACACAAGCATTACAATGGCATGGAAAGTGACTAATTAAAATTTGGTTAGAAAAGCTACCATAGTTTCCGGTTGTTAATCGAAAGCCAAATAGCTAGTTAATCGAAAGCCAAATAGCTAGGTTGGAATCTGGACTTAAACTATAGAAAGCTTACAAACAAGTTTCTACTAAACTAACATCTACTTTTAGGATCTGGGGGTGGCTTTGGGTGGTGGTGAGTGGTGGTTTTCTTTGAGTTTGGGAAGAGCAAGTTGAGTTTCTTAGAGAGAACTCAAGAACACAAGAAACTTTCTAAATTTGGAACAACTACAAAGGTTGGATGGCTTTCGGTGAGAGTAACAAATGAGAGGAGGGCTTGCTATTTATAGGCAATGGGTGACCCTCCCTCTCCCTCTCTTGGCTGGCTCCCTCTCTCCCTTCATGTGCCAAAATCTTCCAAGTTTAATTGCAAGAATAAAATCCATGGATTCTAGGGATTTTGCTAGAATAAATTCTTAGGTTTGTTACTAAAATATTAGGTAAAAATCCTAGGGTTTAAATGACAAAATCTAGGGTTTTAATGGATGAACTTTCTAGGAAATTCCCTTGGCTCTAAGTAGTGTATAATTTTGCATGTCCACTTTGTTTTAAAGTTTTGGGTACTAGTTTTGTACTTAGTCACAAGGCTAATTTTAGGGCTACTAAATCCTAGTAAATCTAGGGAATTAAATTAAAGAATAAGAATATATTCTTTTATTAATGGGGGAATATATTCCTTCAATAATTAGGAGAGAAAAACCCTACTAGTTATACACACAAGTGTACACCAAAATAGACATAAGCCTATTAACCTACTAAATTTAGGAAATCAAGGGAAATCTTTCGATTAAATGGGAGAATGAAATCTAAACAAAATTCCTAAATTTAAGGGATATTCTAGGGAAAGAATATACACACACGTGTGCGCACACACACACACACACTTCTCTCTCTCTCTCTCTCTCTCTCTAAAACACAATCCCCATATGTGGGGAGTAGGAACAAGAATTTATTCTTTCTTGGAGAGAAGGAGAAAGAAGATTATGTTGAGAAAAACGTGGCAATATAGTGTGGGAAATTTTGGGTAGATTTTAGTGTGTAGTTGGTGTGGTATTTGGCGTAAGATGGAAACAAATGCGGATAATTCTCTCTCATCGCCTCTTCTCTTTCCCAGGCAGTTTCTTCTATTCCTCAATTGTAGACACCCCAATTTTGACCCGGGAAATGTCTTAGGCACTCCCGATGATGAGGAGTTAGTCAAGAACAATACTTAAGCTTGAATGAAGACCTCGAACCCATCAAAACACCTCAAAACCTTCCAAAACAAGAAAGAGGTCTGCTGGACCACCTGAGTGCACAAATGGATTTGAGCGCTCAATAGGACTTGAGTGCTCAGGTCAAATCTATTTGAGCGCTCATATGGACCTGAGCGCTCAGGTTGGGCCCATGTGGCAAAATCTATCAGATCGTATCTTGAGGGTAATGATGGAATTCTTCTGATATTTTGGCTTCTTGGCCCCCAAAACACGTTTTCCTCATGCCTAATTAGCCTAGAATACATTCCAGGTCCCTAACCCACTTTTGAAATTCATTTTCCCCCTCCAAAATCTCTCTATAAAAGTCTCTCATCTTCTTCAATGGTCTCTCTCTCTCTCTCTACACTCCACACTCCATAGCCAGGCCTTCTCTCACTTCTTCCACTCTTCTAATCATCAAGTTAAACTCACACAATCACAATCCACACCAAAATCATCTCTCTAGCTTTTTGTCATGGCTTGAGAATCCATCAAACACCCACAAACTTCAAGTTTCAATCCATTTCCTCCCTTTTAAACCTAAAATCAGTCCCTTCTCTGTACAAAAATCCCAACTTTGAGTCATTTCTACTTGAAATATCCCACAAAAAGCTCTTAAAACCCTAGGCTACTACCCAAAAATCCAGAAAATGTACTCAAAGCTTATCATCCAGCCATGCATTAGTCATTCAAGACCAAACCCAGTCCTATTCCACCCAAGAAATCCCATACCAAGTTTTCTCTCACGATAAACCCACACAAAGTCTCATTTCAAGCATAAAAAGGTAGGAATACCTTAGTGTATGTACTGTTTTTGCTTCCTGAGGGAACCAAACAAACTTAAAATGGTTCCTCATACCAACTTTGAGTTTGTTTTGGCCAAAAATCAAAACGAAAAAATATTTTGAAAATCATAGCTTAAAACTTACCTGAGCACTCAGATTCATCCAAGCACTCAGATCCATCGAGCGCTCAGGTTCATTTAAGCACTCAAGTTCATTTTGCTACATCACTTTATTTTGTTCATTTTATTTGATGTTCTGATTTGTTTACTCATTTTGATGAATGTTGGTGCTAATATGAGGTCTTTTTGAGGTCTGATCAGCCTTTTGATGGACAAAATTCATACTTTCAATGTTCATTTCTCTCAAAAATGATAATAAAACCTTTGAAAACATGATAAATGATGGCTAACAAAGGCAATATGCAGAAAAGTATGAAAGATAAAGGCTGAAAGTAGTGTTGGTTTGAAAGCTTAAGTCACTACTTGAGCATTCAAATCAATACCACTTGAGCACTCAAGTCCATCTGAGTGCTCAAGTTCATTTGAGTGCTCAAATCCTCATTTTCTTTTCATTCTCTTACTGCTGATCCAAATAAGCTCAAATCCTCCTTTATGTCTTTCTTATTGTTTAAACTTAAGATGGGTCTGTTTGTGGTCAAATCTCTTCATGCAAAGACTGAAAATGAGTTTTTAAGGAACATTTGTTGTGAGAACAGGGTTCATGAGTGTTGAAACATGAAAAACAGGTATTAAATCTGAAAAAGGAAAGCAAAATGGTGACTGCAAGTGAAACGTCCATTTGAGTGCACAAGTTCACTTGAGTGCTCAGGTTCAGTCCACCTGAGAGCTCAAATCTACTTGAGCGCTCAAGTCAGTTCGTCTGAGCACTCGAATCATGATCAGTAAATAGACCCCTTTTTGTCCATAGCTGTCCTTATTTATCATGTTATGTTTAATGTGGTTTCTACTTATCACCATATCATTCCTTCTCAGTTTGTTTACATATACATTATCGCTCATCTCATGTACATGTTCATTTTAAGTCCATGTAGACTCATGATTTGCATTCACCATACATCTCATGCTTTCTCAATGTATCTCACGCATTATAAATAATCACTTAGTACACATCACACAAGCATCCCCCAAGTCACGCACATCTTTACTTGTGATTTTGTTTATTTGTCTTCCCATTCCCCGTTCCCTTTATGTGAATAAGGTTAAATAATAAACATTTTACAAATCCCACAAATGCTAAGTAGAGACCGACTCTCGGGTCGGGCGAGAGGGGTGTCATAAAACCCTTCCCCTCTCGTAACCAAGCTCCCGAACCTAAGATATTGTGGTGAAGATGGACTGGTTCTAATCCTTATCCAAAATGAGGCACGAGTCATTCGAGTTTAGTTCCTTAGGGACAATCCGCTAAAACCCGGGTGGCTACTCCGAATCGAATTCCTTAGAGGGGTGTCCAGATCAGTGCTTTCACAGGACTCGTACTAGGCGAATCGTCTTGTTGCGGATGCGTTTCTCCATAGTGTCTTAAATTTCAACCGACTGTTCCTCAAAAGTGGGGTCTTCATCTATATTGAGATCCTCCCAATTAAGCACGTGCGTAGGCAGTGCTTGGTACTTTCTTAGCATGGAGACATAAAACATGTTATATACTCGATCGAGTTGCGGCGGCAATGCTAATCGATAGGCTACCCTTCCAACTCTATCCAAAATCTTAAAGGGTCCGATATATCGTGGCAAATGCGTACTCTTCTTCCCAAATCTAACTACTCCCCTTCGGGTCCGAATCTTCAGAAACACGTGATCTCCCTCCGTAAAGGACAAGGATCTGTTTCTTCTGTAAGTGTAGCTTTTCAGTTGGCTCTGAGCAGTGAGTAGTCTCTATCTGATGGTCTTGACCTTCTTGGTCGTCTCTCTGACCATCTCTGGACCTAACAGTCCCATCTCTCTCGCATCTGTCCAACAGAAGTGCTTCATAGGATGCCATCTTGATACTAGCCTAATAGCTGTTGTTTTAGGCGAACTCTACCAATGGTAGGTGTCGTTACCAATTCTCCAAAAAATTCAAAGCACAAGCCCTTAGCATGTCTTCTAATATATGAATTGTCCTCTCTATCTGACCGTCGGTCTATGGATGAAAAGCAATATTGAGCCATAAATCTGTCCGTAATGCTCTTTGTAGTCCTTTCTAGAACTGTGAGACAAATCTAGGGTCTCGATCAGACACTATGAACACAGGCACTCCATGGAGTTATACTGTCTCCTGGATACAAAGCATTCCCAATGGTTCCATACTTTTTGTCATTCACAGGCAAAAACTGTGCTGACTTAGTGAGATGGTCAACTATCACCCACATAGCGGTGTTTGACTTTTGCGATCTACGTAGTCCAGTCACAAAATTCATCGATATATGCTCCCATTTCCACTGTGAGATTGCTAGTGGTTGCAAATCTCCTCCAGGTCTTTGATGTTCGGCTTTAATTTGTTGACAGACTAGGCAGGTTGACACGATCTTGCCACGTCCTTCTTCATTCCTTCCCACCAGTATGTTTTCCACAAATCATGATACATCTTAGTACCGCCTGGATGAACATCAAAATTTGAATTTTCGAAGCACACCTTCTCGAAGTGTACCAATATTTGGTACGAACACCGATACTCAAAATCTCAAACTGTTATCGGCAGCATGTATCATCCATCCTGGCAGTTCCTTCCCCAGTCTAAGCTATGACCGGATAAACTCACAGTCTTGCTCGAATTTCTGAGCCAAAAGAATCTCTCGATGCAATGCTGGTTCCGCTATCAAAACAAACAGACACACTTGCCCTCCACTCGATGATGGCCTAAGGTTAAACTCGTTAAGAGTGTATATCATCTCCCATTCCTTCATAGCCATCTTGGCTTTCTGTGCCCTGTCCTTTCGACTCAAAGCATCAGCAACTACATTAGCCTTGCCAGGTGATAGGTTTGGCGAGAGTAGCGAAATCCGGGATGAATCTTTTGTAGTATAGCGCTAATCCCAAGAAACTGCGAATCTCAAACACCAAAGTCGATCGCTTCCAATTCAGCACAGCCTCTACTTCGTTGTCATCAATCGCTATACCGTCTTTAGACACTACGTGTCCTAAGAACTTAACCTTTTTTACTTTCTAGCCAAAACTTGCATTTACTTGCCTTGGCATAGAGGTGGTTGTCCCTAAGTACTTGCAGTGCTAGTCGAAGGTGACCTTCATGCTCCTCTCTACTGGTAGAGTATATCAGGATATCATCAATGAACACCACACAAATCTATCTAGATAGGGTTAGAATATCTTGTCCATGAGACACATGAATACTACCGGAGCGTTAGTCAAACCAAACGACATTACTACAAACTTGTAGTGTCCATATCTGGTTCTGAAAGCAGTCTTAGGAATTGTAGAGGCGCGAAATCTAGGTATGCTATTTCCACGCCTCTATGAGATCAACAATATGCACTCTTCGCCGGAACCCTAGCCCTGCAAGACAATAAACGGTTAGAGCACCTTTGCCTCTCGTCGGCAAAGGCCCTCCAATGCTTAAGTCAGTATCACATACTAGGAGGAAACCATAAAACACGTAAAGCATGTAAACACGAATTACCACACACCTTTCTTCATGGGTATTTCACCTTATTTATAGATGTGGGGTGCTTGTTGTCCAAAGATCCTATTCACATTAGGAGTCCTTTCCTATATGAGACTCGTTCTATATAGAAACACAATCTTTATTCTACAAGGATTCCTTCCACGTTAGGAATCCTTGCCATTATCAGAATCCTCTTTAAGTTAGGAGTCCTTTCTCTTATGGGATTCATCTCATATGGCAATATAATCAGAATTCCCTTTTTGCCAGGGTTCTGTATCCATATTGGGTTTCTTGCCCAATATGGAAGCTTAATGATAATCTCTTAATTCTTAGGATTCACCCCTTATCACGTAATAGGCTATTCTGGATCCTTCTAGAATGACCCGCTACCTTATCACGTAGGCGGTTAGCTCGGCAATATACTTGCCTATCTATATATGATGTTGCCGACTAGATACCTAGCTCGGCACCAGCCTCATGCACCTTCTCATGATGCTGCCACCATCTCGTGGTGCTATCCTGGCTGCACACTTGGCCTACCCTGCTCGGCCATAACCTGGGGCATCTTCTTGTGGTCCCCCCGAATTGAGCCACCCTCACGTGGTGTCAAGGCTCAGCACGTGGTTTATACGTGCTTGGGTATTTTCCTATGTAATTGGATTCTACCCTCTCCAATTGCTCCCTAGCTTTGATCATCATTGTTGTTCGTGAATGATGGTCAAAGCTTACTGCTACCTTTCAAACAATTGTGTTTTTCCTTGCTGTAATTCTTGCGTTTTGGCATTTGTGATATTCATCACAGCTGCTCAGTCAACTAGGCCCGCCCCTACGAATTTCCCCTTGGTATCCACGTTACCAAGCTCGCATAGTACATTTGCGCTAATATCCACAAGTAGGGTTTGGTGCAATTTCTCGAGTTTTCTCTTCTTACGTGGGAGACACAATTCTTGCATTAAATGTTGATTGATGTTTGCCTTTTTTGATCAAGCTGGAACAGCTTTTACGGTGACGTTTCACGTATGTCACTCCTAATTCCTGGGGCTTAAAAGACATTCTCACCCTTATTTCCAATTCTTCTGTTCTCCACCAATACACTAATTATCATACACCATGCACTCATGCTCGGTAGTGTTCCCGTACACCTGCACTTGGTATAGCCGACCAAGCATGTGTCTCGTACGTGCTTAAGTCAATCCAACTCTGTTCAGCATCTGCAATATTCAGCATAGTACTCTGTCATACTGTCTGCCCGGTCCTCGTCTGGTTCATATACCTTGGGAAATTTTCTCATTACGAGTGTCCATACTCCATTTTGAGCCTCACTTTTTTTACTGAGATTTTCATCTCAAGTATGATTGGCTGTCTCTGTAAAAATCTCTAGCGACTTGGAAGAAATCTACCAACTTGGAAGACATCAAGTGAGCTATGTCGTACAATGACATCCTTGGCTTTCTCGGTCCCCGGTCCAGGACTAAATTGATCTGGGCCTCATCTATTCGGCTACAACCCTTGACACATAAGGGCTCCATGGTTGGTAAAAAGATCTTCTCCAAGAACTCAAAATCTGTGGCAGAAACAAATTGCTAGATCTTTTCTCAATCCGACCCTGTTCGGCATCTCAGTGCACTCTCACGTAGTGTTGCCGACTAGAGTACGCATTGTCATTACTACTTGTTTCATTTACACTATAAAGTGCACTAACCGTTGTGCACATGGCATCGTGCTGAGCATCCTCACGTGTGGTGCACATGTTTGGTGAAGTCCTCGCCGGCGCAACCTCCAAGAGCTGTCATAATAACTGGTCAATTTTATTCAATAACTGACCCTTCGTGGCACTTTACTAGTTCGGCACGTCCTTTATGATTTTGGTCGGGCTGCAAAATCTAGTGTTTTCATACTCGGCGCTATCCATTGTCTTCTGGCCTCTAAGTATCATCATACTTAGCTAAGGGACCAACCATTACTCATTGCTTTCCACCTAAGCCATGTGTTTCTTCATACTCTCCAGTACACCTAAGTTTTTTCGCACTTAATAGACATCCCAAGTATTTTCGTACTGAGCAAATCTTTAGCAATATTCGGTACTTATCGCCTAAGATTCTCAAACTTTGGAGTTCTATACAATGGTTGTTGCATAGTCCTTCATATTAAACAAATGTCAAAGCAGGATTCGTTGCTCTTGCATATGTTTCCTCATGCTTGAGTGTCCTCGCATTTAGCTTTCCAGCTAAGCATTTTTCGTACTTAGCATACCACAAGTAATGATTGTCGCTTATTGCCCAAGTTTCCACGAACTTAGCAATGTTCAAGCAATATTCGTTGCTCATACTCAAGCTTGTTTGTACTTAGCTTTTTCCCAACATTACTCATTGTCCAGGGATATTTCAAGCAATATTCATTGCTTTAAGCCTTAGTTTTTTTTTATTTAGCAACGTTCGAGCAATTTTCATTGCAAGTTTGATAATGTTGAAACAATACTCGTTACTTGATGTCCGAGTTTCTTTGTACTTGGGAATGTTCAAGCAATATTCGTTGTTTAGCAATATTCGTTGTTTGTCTCCAAGTTTCTTCGTACTTGGGAAAGTTCAGGTAATATTCGTTGCTTGCCTCCAAGTTTCTTCGTACTTGGGAAAGTTCAAGCAATATTCGTTGCTTGCCTCCAAGTTTCTTCATACTTGGGAAAGTTCAAGCAATATTCGTTGCTTGCCTCCAAGTTTCTTGCCTCCAAGTTTCTTCATACTTGGGAAAGTTCAAGCAATATTCGTTGCTTGCCTCCAAGTTTCTTCGTACCTCCAAGTTTCTTCGTACTTGGGAATGTTCAAGCAATATACGTTGCTGGCCTCCAAGTTTCTTCGTACTTGGAAAAATTTGAGCAATATTCGTTGCCCATGGCCTAAGCTAATTTGTACTTAGCCACTTGCAAGCAATACTCATTGCTTATTGCCTAAGTTTTTTCGCACTTAGCTTTTTTTTCTTTTCAAACAATTTTAACTATTTATTTACACTTTCCGCTCCCCAGTTTTGAGGCAAAGCATCTTTGGGTCCAAACTTAGCTTATTCATGTTTAGACCGTACGGAAACAACTTGTTTCAAGTCAAATAGAGTTTTGTTCATCACAACTCTCACCGTATTAAAGCAATTCGTAGCTAACAAAACAAGAAAAGATGGATATCGCTAATGATTCCACTATAGCAACTCATAGCGAATAATAATTTCTATGGAATTTGTACGGGGATAAAATCCACGTAAGGTCTTGATCATGTGCTTCCTCACTAGAACCCTCCCTCTTTCTTCATGTAGGTTTCCTTTCTATATGCAGCGTATTCCTAATTGCATTAGGAATGCTTATGTTAATCGCTTTATACACGAGACTGCTCCTTATCACATAAGGAGCCTTTAGAACCTTCTGGAATGTCTCACCGCCCTATACTCTTAAGGCGGTGTCGTGCTTTCACTTAGCTCGGCATGACTCGTACAAGGCTAAGCCCATCTGTGCCGAGCTTGCACTGGGCTAAACCATGTATCCCAAAATGCTGTCGTAGCTATATTTGTAGCTTATCTCTCGGCCATGTCCTAAGTCATCCCTTCGTGGTACTGCCGAGCTGTTATATCTTCACTTGGTACTTGATTTACTATCTTGACCCTACTCATGGTCATCATTTCTTGGCATAGGGTTAGGGAGCCCCTATACAACAGCGCCGAGCTAACTACCCTCACGTGGTGGCACGTGTTCTGTCTTTTCTGAGGGTAATTGGATTTTACCCACTCCAGAATTTTGTTCATAATTCCATCATAGTAATTTGTAGCTAAATAATAAATAAACTACAATAAGTAATTTGACTATTTATCTGTGTTTTCCATGGCAATGGCACTGGATTCCCATCCAAGTCTGCTTGGGGATGAACTCTGGTTCCCGTTATCCCTTGTATGGCTCTTCCTCGTTTGGGCCGAACTTCCCTTTCGTGGAATTTTCTGTGTGGCCGAGCACTTTTCACCTTCACGTGGCGCATCCGACCAGGGTCATCATTATCCCCAGAATGTTGCTTGGTGAGCTTATGGTTCTTCCACTAATGTTAATTCCATATGTCCTTTCGTGAATCTCATATAGAAACTTTTGCTCCATCACGTTGTGCGCGTAAACAAGCTGGTCATGGTGCGTTTCCTTTTTACCAATAGGGCGTGTACCCTCTCGTGGGGATTCCATGATTGGATCCATCTAACTTGGACCTAAATCCAAATCCATTGAATTTATGTAGGCACTTTACCCGAGCTACTTTATTTCACATAAACTTCCTTTTGTTTATCTAATTAGCATCTAGTTGCCTACACCGAGCAGCACATTCGTCGGATAGCTGGTTTTCGACCAACTATGAGCCACAATAGACCCTCAATCTCTTAGCGAGCAGAGTCTCATACTCGGCTATGTTCGTTTTAAGCGCTAAATACGAACCCAACCACTGCTCCCATAACGTGCAAGATCCTTTCTTGCGATAGAACTCCTTTCCATATATGTTTCTTTCCTACATGCTTATGCAGTGTATTCCTAATTACATTAGAAATTCCAATGTTGATCCCTATAATCAAGGGATCTCCTCTTATCACATAAGAGATTGACTCAGTACCTTCGGCATGAACTGTACGAGGCCCAATCCACACATGCCGAGCTGTTCCTAGCTGAATCAATGTAGTCCCATAATGCTATCCCAACTGTATTCATAGCTCAACCAGCTCGGCCATGTCTTAAGACATCCCCTCATGGTCACTTCCGAGATGGTACACCTTCACTTGGTGCCCAGATTATTGCCTTGACCCTTACTCGTGGTCAACACAACTTGACATAGGGTTAAGGAACCCTTTCCCAGCAAGGCCGAGCTCCATACCCTTACGTGGTAGCAATTACGAGTCACGTGATTTGTTCCCTCTACTGATAATTGGATCTCTACTCCTGACCCCTTGCTCTGTGCAGACCCATCCACGCATAACCTCCGTTCTTCAAAATCCTGCACAATAGATTCCCCTTTTCGGAGACCAGGATGATCGGCTCCTGCATGCCCCTGAGGTTGTGGTAGTGCCACTACCGAAGAGAAATTATGCTCCCCATTATTTCCCTCTTCATGGGTCTCCTTGGCCGATCAATGTGAAGTCGTTATTTTGCTCTGATGATCTCATCCTTCAATTGATCAAAGAATTTTCTTGGATTAACAACAAACACACTCTTTGAGTTTCACCCAGTGTCGCCTTCTTTGGATCTTCGCTCATGGTCCAAATCTGCTGCCTTTTCATGGCCGTTCGATGATATCCTTGTTTTACGTCAAGGAAATTTAACCCTCATGTTCTTTTTTATTTGGCTCAAGTCCTTTTCTTCATAGGATTTGTGCTCGGTGTGCTCTGTATGAACCTCCACCGCCCTATGTTCTCAAGGCGGTTGTAGACACCCCAATTTTGATACTCGTGCATCCCCAATGATGAAGGAACGATCAAACTACCTTGGAGAATGTCCAGAAAGTTGGGAACTCAGCCACACAGACCGCACGGCTCCTGTCTCAAGCCGTGCGGCTCACTTTTTCCTCTACAAGCTGTACGGCTCCAACATACAAGCCATACGGCTCCCCTTAGGAGCCGTACGGTGGGTATCGTTATACTCTGCAAAAAAATCCTAGCAAATCGGGCGTTCAGGAATCTCATCATCGCCCGCCGGAGAATATCATCATTTTATTCTCTTCCTCCGGCTATAAATAGAGGCCTCCTCCTCATCTCAAAGCACGGTGAATCACACCCAGAAAAAGTGTCACGCCCTCAATTTTTAAACAATAAAAAGTAAACATTTTTATAAATAAAGTGCCACGTTTCTTAAATCTTCTTCTTTTATCCCATTGGAAAACATGAATGGAAATAATAAATTGATTACATTCTTCCAAACAATTCTAAAAAAAAAATAAGGTTACAAACCCATCTTAGTTTTAATAAGAAACAATGATCAATGATGCCTCCAAAAGATTTCATGCACTCCCAATGCACTTCATGTAACGCCCCGCATTTTGGGAAAAGCGTTATGGATTATTATTACAATTTAAAGTCGGTCTAAACAGTAATAATAATAACCAAAATACATATAGATGGTCTATCCTTCACAGATTACAAAAAGGTAGACTGGGTGGGTTCTACGGCTCCGCAAATTCCTCCGCCTGGTGGATCTCTATTCCGGCAGCTCCTCCGGCTCCGTGTTCTCCGTAAAGGTATTCCTGTCCATCGTGACAATCTAGCATAATACCAACATCGTGGTATTATGCCAGGGCAAACCGTGAGCGAGGACGCTCAATAGATACCGTACCCCAACATTAAACTAGCAATTCTAGAACAATATTGTTGGCAGGTAAATAGTTGAAAATCATTTATCAAAACGGTAAGTTCATGCGTGTCAATGCATCAGTATCACATCAAATCAGAGTGCAGCTTAAATAAAATCAGTATCTCGTATTATTTCAGAATCCAGAGTATAGTGTCAGTATCTCGTATCATTTTCTCATAACAGCATTCTTCTTCAAATTTCAACCATGTCAACATCTCACATCTCTCGAAAGTTATTGGCCCGTTCTACAACCCCGTTCTAACGGTCACCAACCTTTCCGTTCGAAGGGTCGGCCACCCATAAACTGACTCCTGCAGTATGAGGTCCGCTAACTCCGCGTCACACACGACATAGTCCCGGCTACCCATATCACTGAATCCCCACCAGTTTGTTTATGAGGTCCGCTTGCTATGTGTTGTACTGAGTAAGTTCTAACCGTCAAATTCACCCGCGGAATTTGAGGAGAAACTTCAAACAGCACTACCGTATAGTTCCGTTGGGCTTTGACCACCAGTTCACCCCGGGGAACTGAGGCGGGACTCCAACAGCATCAACATCTCAACTTTCATCACATCAACATTTTCATTCTCATTTCTATCTCTTCCATTTAAAAACATTCGATCACTTTCTCGAAAAATGTGTCGGGTCGTATCGTCTTTGAAAAAGAACGTGCACATGCATTAATTTCATAAAACAAAATCCTCCGTTTAGAATCGTTCATGATAAACCTTCCGCTCGTAACCCATCTTACGAAAACATGTTACTTAACGACAAAAGTTCTTTCTTCCGGGGATTTAAATCAAAACATAAGGATTAATTCTCGTTCTTAGATTTGCTGGCGTGTTTTAAGATTCGTACGTCAAATTGCCACTTGGTTTGTCTAAACCAAGAAAGTACCCTACTAGAAAACTCTAGTAGTTGAATCCGTTTGGCGTGTTTTAAGATTCGTTCGTCGAATCGCCACTTGGTTTGGGCTAAACCAAGAAAAAGCCTGACTAGACATGCTAGCCATAGATTCTATTTGTTAGTCTAAATAGATTAAGAATATTTATTCAATAATCCCGGAAAATCTCATTTCATTTGAAAAGCTCTTTTCTCAGAAAATTGGTCGGGCATTATAACTGCGTAAATTTGAAAAGTCGATTTTCATTCAGGCATTATAACTGGGTAATTTGGTTTCCCAAAAGTCCATCGAACATTATAACAGTGCATTTTGATAGTCAATTTTAATTCGTGCATAGTAACGACTAAGTGTGTTTTTTCAAAGTCTAATTGTTCATAAAATCACTAATCACCAACATAATCACGTTTAATCATAATTAAGCACGTTTAAGCAAAATAATAACATAATCAATATGAACTAGTAAATACTAATCTAAGGTTAAGATAAAGTATCTACCTTAATTCCGATGATTAGTCGGAAGCCGATAAGCTAGTTGAATTCCGGCGGCGTAACGACTAGTCGACCTTTGCTCGAACGCTTTCTTGCTAACTTATTCTACCTTTCTAAGATCTAGGGGGTGGTCGAGGGTGGTGGAGTGTGGTGGTTTAGGATGAGTTTCAAGAAGAACACTCAAGAACTCACTCAAGAACACTAGAAAGCACAAAGTGGAGAAGTTGGGAGATTTTGGTGTGAAATGAAGCAAGGAGAGTGAGCTATTTATAGTGAAGCAATGAGGTTCACCTCCCCCAAAAATAATCACTAGCCAAAAACCCTCCCCACAAGTGTCCAAACAACCTTTTGCAAAAGCAAAAATTAGGTTTTAAAGACTAGTTTTAGGTTATAAGAAATTCCCCACCAAATTTCCCACCAACTTAAAGATTAGTTTTAGGTTATAAGTAATCTCCCACCTAATCAAGGTTAGCTTTAATAAAATAAAATAAGAGTTGGGGATTTAGTAAGGCTTCCGGACGCAGTGTGGTGAAATACCCGGTGTGTACGCGTTTATTTACGGCGCGAAAAGTATAATTAAACAGGTTAAATCTAATTCGTTTAATCTAACCAAACCAAATTATAAACTATAATTATTTAAAAATAAAACCGCATTAATAAATCAAAATTTTTTATTTACAAAATTTCGGGTTATTACACTTCACGCCATGCTCCTCATCGAATACCTGAAAATTGATAGGTTGAGCTACACTAGCCCAGTAGAAAAATCCCTCACAAACTCTATATATATATGCAGTGCACCATGCTTGTGAGTGAACCTACAATGCATAAGCCCAATTTTAAAAGTCATTCTTTCTTTAAATGCATGTCTCATCACACACATACATACACATACGTGTACACACACATAAATACACCCTCGTGCATACACAACACCACATATACATAACCACGCTTGAAGGTTTCCAATCGATCGTAAGTAGTCTTTACCATTTAATTTCCATTTCAGCACCACATTAGGATCACCACGACTTTATCCCAGTCTTTTCACTGACAATCAATTCCCCTTACTTCTCATCACACCCAAAGGCTCCAGTTTCTCAACATAACCACGCATTTTGATTTCTTCGATAGATACTTCCTCAATATCGAGACACATTTCATAAAATGTACAACGAATACCACACAATTCCCAATTCCACGAACACAATCAAATCAACTAAGAAATGTACAGGATAATGCACAACAAGCAACACACAAACAACCACACACAACAAGCAACATATAACAATAACACGCAGCCAACAACACACCACAACAAACAACACAACAAGTCCAATTCCACACGCCAACAACTCAATTAAGGAATGCAAAAGACTAAAAGATTAGACCCTCAAAACATCCCACCAACAGCTTCACTTACCAAGAGCTCAACATGTCAAACCTTCCCAAACTCATTCGATTAAGGGCATTTTCGTAATTTCATCACGGTTCAAACCCGTAAGCATCTTCATCAATCCACGCCTCAAATACACTCATAAATATCCCAATTTCATTACAACGAAAGCAATATAACATATCCACAGGAATATCACAAAAGCCCCAATTTTGGTTTAAGCCATAAATTAGAAATTTCACGGCACAACAACGTCTACGAAAATCGTATGTGGAAACCAAAGGTTTATCTTCTAAACACATAGATATGTAGAGAGAGGAGAGAAATCCCTACTTGACTGGGTTTTGAGCAAAACCCGAACTCCCGAAACTCAAGCTCCAAGCTTTCATGTGTCCGTGACGCATTCCACGCGTAATTTCAGCCGATACATCAACTTCAAATCAAAAACTGCTATTTTCTAGAAAGAGTTAAGATACACCCTTACATACTTTCGAAGGTATATGAGTCTAGTTTCATAATCAAAAGGCGGATCGAAATTTCAAGCTTCCTAGACAAAAATATAGCCGTTCTCGTAACATGTGGCAATGCTGTCAACACAGCGAATTTCAGTACCACAGCCCAATCAAACATTTTCATATTTTCTATATTTCAAATTAACTTCTGAAATTTTTACACAACACAAAGAACATCCATGGGTAGCTCATATAAAATTTTAGAAAATTTACCAGTTCTGGAACAATATCAAATAAATCGGCCAAAACAGGGTTTGCAGGAAAAACGGATAAAACTTGACAGCCTGACTTTGAAAAATCACCATAAATCGAGATCTTAATGTTTTTGGGTGATTCTTGTGCCAAAAGTTTCGTATTGAAATGTACTGAAAACTCCCAGAAGGGACCTAAGTCTAATTCGTACTTCAAAGATGAGAAAACAAGCAAACACAGAGGCTACACGAATCTGTCTCAGAGAAAATTTCCAGATCTGCAAACCCGATTTCAAAAATTCATAGTAAATCGTATTCTCAATGGATTTCAGTGATTCCAGCGGCAAAAGAAAGCCCTCTGAATTATCTTTAAATCATGTGAAGGAACCAAAACTTAATTAACAGTTTATGAACGAGATTTTAGCCAAAAACCGTGACCCTATCAGCTATAACGAGCTACTGTTCATACCGGCACCAAAAACACGAATTTGTACCACAAAATTAATAGGAAAACCGGAGAAAAGAGGCATACTTGTTGAGATGAAACTTGGGAGAAGGTGATGATGATCGGCCATGGTGGCGGAGGTGGCCGAACTTCGCGGCAGCCGGCCTCCCTCTCTCTTTCTCCTCCTCTCTTCTCCTCTTCTTTCTCTTCCTTTCTCTCTTTTCTTTCTTCTTTTCTGATTTCTTTCCCAGACAAATGAAAGGGAAAGAGGGAACAAGGGTGGGGGAAAAGAAAGTGTGTCGGCAAACTTTCTCAAAAATCGAGGGAGACAAAAGCAGTACAATTTACTCTACGCGGTGTTCTAACTGTCTGGGTTTCGTTTTCAGAAAAATCCCAAAATATTCGTACTAACTCAGAAAATCGTGGGCAACGTCACCGTGTGCTCAGAATTGTCTAGAAAAATCTCAAAAGTTGGACACGCATTACGATGCTATCCCAAGTGACGTCATCGAATTGATTCGAGTCTCCCAACCATAACAGTTAAGCTGGTATCACCCACATAGATAAAAATAAAAATATTCCACATCTTTATTTTATTCAACACAAATTTGCGGGTCTTTACAAAAAGCCTCCGTTCGATTTTCTGGCGAAATTTGCATCCGAAAACCGCTCATAAACCTTCTCAAGCCTCCATTCTATTCCTATTTCACTCAAACCAAACCCCTCACCTCACTCCAGAACCTACCAAATCCAATTCTCGGTGTCCAAGCTCAAAGAACCTACAGTCTCCCATTTCGGTTCAAGCTCCATAAAGGTACAAAAGTTGTTTTCAAGCTTCGATTCTCAATCACGGCTCTCCGAGTTGATAATGGTTTCAACAACCATATCTTAACTCCGTAAATCATTTTCAAAACAAAAACCGGCTTTTCGGACCCGTACCGGGTGATTTTTCTCGATAAACGCATGGTACGATCCGTACCGGAAATAAATTTTACTTCAACTTGTTTTCAAACAAAAACAACCTATTTGGGGCTGATTTGAAAGAAAAAATAAAACTTTGAACAAATTTTAGACCCCCTGGTCCTGAAACAAAATTTTCGAAAATGTAGTTGTGCGCAAGCCGTACGGCTCTTGTTTGAAATAAAAAATTTTCCTCTGTTTCTCCTCTGTTAGCTCCTATTTCTTTTCTTCCTACCCGTTTGGAATTTTCTTTTATTTACAGTTTATTCTCCAGTTTTCTGTTTATTACCATTTAGTCTTTTGTATTTAATTTTATTTCCGTTATAGTTTCATTATTTTGTTCGCATATTTGTTTCAAAGTTTCCATAACAAAATATTTCTACAAAAATCCCACGAATTATTTAGTAAAGACCGGGAATTTCTCGGGCGAGCAGGGTGCATTTTTCAATAAAACCTTCCCCGCGCGTAATCTGGCTTTCGAATGCAAAAGAATCTTTTCACGGACCAAATCTTTTCCAACATGGCATGAGAGTCAACAATTATTTTAAACGGTTTCTCGAGTATCAAACATTTTTCAAATTTAAACCCCGGGTGGCGACTCTCATTTTCGTTTTCATGATTTTCAAATCAAACTTCAAAAGAGCCGCGTGGCCCAGTGTCCACAAATTGGCGACTCTGCTGGGGACATTCTAAATTAATTCTTATTTTGGTATTTTACACATGAAAAGCGACCCCCGAAAGCTTGGCAAAACGAACACGCCCCACGTGATCGAGAAAGGAATGGTGCAATAACAGGGCTACGCCCGACCAATCCGGACTGGAGCTTTCCCGGTTGTTTGCTTGAGTGAAATTTCAAAATAAAAATTAATTTATTGGTGAGCCAAACTTGAAAAATAATGGTAGGATTTTTGAAAATATTTTGTTATCAAAACTTTTGCATTGCACGTACATCGATGTTGGATAAACCGCGCCGCTGCGTCTTGGTTACCCTACCCGGCTTGCCGGTGTTAGGACATCTCAAGATTCTCGGCAAACCCCGAACGATGATGAGTCAGCCTGCTGCTTGACCTTTGCCATGCAGTACACTTGGCACTAGGAGGCAAATATTGATTCTAGTCTAGGGAACCCCTTTTAAACCAAAACCCAGCCTTTGCATGTAGTAAACCATAGTACCTTCCAACCTACGACAGGGCCCACAAGGTAGGACTATTTGTTATATCCTGTTTACCTGTTGTCTGTTAACTGTCCTGTATATATCTTGTTTATCTGTTAACTGTTCACCCATTCTTGTATATATCACTCATCAACATATTGTCTCCATTTTACATGGATACACATGGTAGCTTTGCCTTAGGTCATTACATCATGTTTGCATTCATAGGGATTGCCCTGACAATCGCGCATTGTGTTAGATATACGGTGATTCCTCTTTTCAAAAAAAAAAACAAACATAAAAAAAATCAAAAAATACTACGATTGGCTCCCTTTCCCAAAATAAAGTACACCTTTCCTTTATGGTAGAGTCGTCATGTCTGGAGGACCATACAAGCGATTCAAGTCTACACTCACCACTCACCAAGGGGCACCCGTATGGGTGATCGAGGAAGTTCAGCCCGAGCAGCCTCCATACAAGCCAGAGGAGCCTCAGCCAGGAAAGCTCAACATAGAAGATCATATGGGGGAAGAACTGGACCAGAAACTCAGTTTGCTGGCCGGGGCAAATTTACCGGGCGTGTCCCTCCAGTGGGACGATAATGAAGGATGGAAATTCTGTTTCCCAGAAGACCCGGAGCTAGCCCCCGAGAAAATCACTCTGATGATGGAGCAAAATGATGGTGAACTCGTAGTCATGCCGCCCGTAAAGTACTTTGATGCCAATGGCCATCCCATCTATTACTTTGAAGACCCAGTTACGGGCCACAAGTACTGGGACGAGTGTGAATGTGATGTATGCTTCATAGACTGCATTCTCAATAATGATGGCATGACCCCATAACAGCTTAAAGATCAGGCTAAGTGGGAGAAGAAGGAAGACCCAAGGGAAAAGGGAAAGTTGATGAAACAGGATCCTCTGCAGGGTCAGCATCTCCAAATCAGCCCTCCTCTTAAGATCAGCTTTCAAAACCAGAAATGATCATGCAATGATCAAATCAAGCCAACAAGGGTTTCTTTTTTAAGAATCAAGTCAACCTATGATTCTTGTCTATTATCGAGTCTGTTGCTGTTTAATTATTGAGTCTGTCACCAGAAGTGAATATCTACTGACTTAATCTAGCCAGCAGGGCTTCTTTTGAAGAATCAAGCCAGCTTGTGATTCTTAGCACTTTTTGGTTATCGAGTCTGTTGTTGAGTCTGTCATGTCAGTTTGTAAAAATTCCTTGCTTTTAATGAAAAGACCTTTTGAGAAAAAGAGCCAAAATTTTAGTCTCGAACTACGTCACGACCTGATTCCCTTCTATGGGGATACGTAGGCGACCTCCGGTCGGGCTGTTGTTTTCATGAATCACGGGAATTTAAATATATCCAACAAAATAAGAAGGAAGTTGGGGCAATCCTTTCATGCATCATGCATCATTTTCTTATATATGCATTCTTTTCCATTTTGCACATACACTACACACTCCATCCCTGAGTTCTGTTTGTGCATATCATCAGTACTAACCATTGGCAAAAAGAAGAAAAACCTCATACCAAGTTGGACTCGAATCCCCAAACAACGATTGGTTCAAACTGAGTCAGGAATAGAACAGTCAACTGGGAGCTCAGCTATGTCTGTAGAAATAGATGAAATTTAGCTTTTTAAGGATGCTTTAGAGGAGCAGAAAACCAATAGCGCCAAGCAGATGGCCCAGATGATGCTCATGATTCAGAAATTAACTTCTCAACTCCCTCCGCCAGCAGGGGACTCAAGCAGTTAGAACATGGACTCAGTATTGACCAAGCTAGCTAAACTCGAGGAGTCTGTTCAGAAACAGGAGAAAATAGCGGCTACAGGGATTGATATGGAGAAGTTATGCCTTCTCCCAGATGCAAAGCTCCCCGACAAGTTCAAACCGATGGATTGGGACAAGTTTGATGGCAGTGGTGACCCAAAAGCTCATCTGCAAACATATGTGGGCACTTTGTCCATGTATGACGTTGGAAAAGATGCAATGGGCCAGATGTTTCAACAAACTCTAATTGGGCCTGCACTCCGCTAGTTTCTGAATCTGGACATCTCCAAGCAAAGGACATGGGAAGATATTGGGGCAGCCTTTGTCGCCCAATACAATTACAACATTCAACTTGAGATGACTATCCGGGAACTGGAATCAACCAAGATAGGAAAGAATGAGTCCTTTGCTGACTTTGTTAAAAGATGGAGAGGGAAAGCCTCTCAGATGATGGAACGGCCTTCAGAAAAGGAACAGATGAGAATTATCACAAGGAATCTAGAACCAGATTTCGCCAAGCACTTGGTGGTCTTTCAGACCACCGCTGACTTCAAGACCATCTATGAAACCGGCCTAGCAGTTGAAGATGCTCTCCGAAGCGGCATATTCGAGAAAGGTGAATCTACCCCTAAACCAAGACGAGTTTACTCTGGCAACAGCAACACCTTGTTTGGACCCAGCAACTACAATCAAAACCAAGCCAGCTCTTCCAGTCCCAAACTAGCCAAAGCCGAACCTGTTAACCAGATTGCAACCCAGTCACAGTTCCCACAAATAGCTCTTCCACCAAGAAGAGGATTTCACCCACTCCCTTTTCCCCTTGTCACAGTATACAAAAAACTCCTTGACAAAAACCTCATCCAGCCACTCGAACCTCGAGAGCCACCCAAAGAGCTTCCTCCTGACCATAACCCAAACACCTATTGTGCCTACCACCAAATGCCTGGCCATCATACCAATAACTGCATCCGTCTTAAACATAAAGTCCAAAATCTTGTAGACGACGGAACCCTTCTGCTCCCTGACCAAAAGCCCAACACTATTTCCAATCCTTTACCTAACCACAAGCAAAACGCCCAAATCGGCCAAATATCTTTCGCCTCCACTGCAAGAGACCTTACCTCAACTAAATTTGACCCTAGCCTCTACATCATCGCAACTACTGAACCAAAACCCGTTGTCCCCCTGCCAGAAGATCTTGAGGTTCATTTCCTATCATATACCACTCCAATGCAAAACCCAAGATGGAGCGACATTGTGGAGGATGAAGAATGGTCCGTGAGCGATCAAGATTGGGAGGAATCCCGACAAGCATTGTTTGGTTCTTTGCTTATCTCTGGGGACTCGAGCCAATCTATCGTCTCTAAATTCCTTGATGAGCCTATCGTTCACATGCCAGAAACCTCTCATGCCTGTCAGATTGATGTAACAGAAAACATTTCCGAGCAAGGCAAAGAAGAAAGGATTGCAAATCCCTTAGGAGAAGTGTTGACTCCAGACAAACATCCTGTAAATAATGTCTCGCCACTTGCACGCTTTCGAGAAGAAGGCCGTTCTGTCGTAGAAGCTGCCTTCGGAAATCAGGATTGGCTCTACAAGCATACATTAGTGACGGATCTTTGCCTCAGCCGTCAGTTCCATTCTCGCCGTCATCCGATGTATCAGTACTGGTCACTGACCCTATGGCTACCATCTGGGATGAAGAAGCAGTAGTCGATATCCGAGTAAGCAATGATGAGGTGTGGACTGTCAACAAAGCCATGCTGGATCCGTCCTTTTGGAAAGACTCCGAAGTAGACAACCTCAAGACAAAAATGGAAGCTGTTAAAATCGAGGAACAAAGGGCCAGAAGTGATCTAATGAATATCTGGACTGAGGATCAAGAAATCATGTAGAAAAAGGAAGCCATCAGGGCTGGCAAACGGAAGGTTAATGAAGAATACACAAATTTCTGGGGTGAAAATCAGGAATTATGGGAAGAAACAGTCAACAGAATAACTAGAAGTGGTCGAGTCTGCCAGCCAGCCCACCTCCAAGGTGGGAATCTCTCCAAACCATGCTGCAACAGGAGATTTCGCTTGGGATGATCCCATTCTCGAGGATACAATTCCTAACCACCCAGAAGTTATCATTCAACAAAACTCCGCTGCTAGGCCACCTCCAAAGAATCCCCCAGTAACAAATGATCTAATTCAGAAATAGCTTGAACGAACCCCAGCTTCAGTGTCTATTTGGGGGTTACTCTCTTCATCTTGAGAACACTGTCAAAAGCTAATCAAAGCTCTATCAAAAATGGAAGTGCCACCAGACACTCCTCCTGAAACGATGATATCTCTACTTACGCCGACCTGCGCGAAACATGTTGTAGTCTTCACTGAAAAGGATCTGCCGCCAGAAGGGGCTGGTCATAACAAGCCGTTGCACATCACCTTGAAATGCATGGGAAAATGGGTCCCGGTTGTGTTATTGGATAATGGATCTGCCTTGAACGTATGTCCCCTGCGTACAGCTTAATATTTGGGTTTCCAGAACAAGGATTTTCAGCCGTCTAATCTTGGAGTGCGTGCCTACGACAATACTCGACGAGATGTGGTTGGGACAATTCAGATGGAAATAATAATCGAAGATTTCGAGACTAATGTTGAGTTTCATGTGCTCGACATTCCCTCATCATTCAACCTATTGCTAGGAAGGCCATGGCTCCACCAATCAGACATCATGGCTGTACCTTCCTCTCTACATCAGAAAGTCCAACTCGGACTGGCCACAGGAACCTTAGCCATCTATGGGGATTCTGGAATCTGCCCGCATATCCCTGACAATGCTCCCCTACTCGAGATTGCTCACGGAGAGGAAGACGTCACTCTTGGAGGGTTTTCCTTTGATACTTCTGACGGCATACTTACTATCAAGATGGACGAGGATTTTTTGATAAGATCAACGGCCCTGGACATGATGCTGAAAATGGATTATTTGCCCGGCTTAGGGCTTGGTCGCAACAATCAAGAGGTAGCAGAGTTCCCTAAGTTTCTAACAAACAATCACCGTTTCGGTCTTGGTTATGAATTAACTGGCAACAAATCTTGTCATGGTAAGAAAGTACAAACTTGTGCCGAGAAAGGGCCTATCCAGTTCATAAAAGCTCCAGAGGCTATTTATCAGGGGGACCCAAACAATTCTCATCTTATAAGGTTACCCATACCCAATTTCCTACTTCCGAAAATTTCCACAACCACGAGATAGTGAATGAATTTAAACTTTAAAATCACCAGTAGAATGCTCCATGTCTTCAATTGACCACCACATTGCCAAAAACACACCCTAACAATTAATCCACTGTACACTAACCATGGCCCTTTGTATGAATGTATTAGGTGCTAACCTTACTAAAAGCACAGCCTAATCAGATATTGCCAAGTTCTCAAAACCCAATTTATATTATCTCGAGGAAACCTACGCATTCCAACCATAAACAACTCCCTCCAATTTTTTGTCTGAGGTGAGAATCCTATGAATAATTACAACTGCTCATCCTGTATGAAACTTTGCCTAATTCAAAATTTCTCCTCATATTGAGTACGAATATTCATCTTCAAACAAAATAGTCCTAAACCCTTATCAAAACGTAGAGAGTAGGAACCATTGGAGCGAACCAATAATCTGTAAAGTTAAAGGATATTCCAAATAGGAAAATCTAAGAACACATACGCTCGCTCACACAAGTATACTAGGTCCACCCTCAACGATAACTAAACCAAAATCTCTTAAGCAATCCTTTCATATCAAAATAATCCCCCAAACTCCAATGTGAATATATCGAGTTCAATAATAGCCCACTGCACCCAAACTACTAACCAAAACACTCATAGAATGAGTTCTGAGCATATATTCCATAACCGTCCAATCCAATATCCAAATCCAGAATCAAATTTGTAAATTGAAAGATATTAACAAGTTTCTAACTCTTTTCTTCTAAACAATAGATTAAAAAAAAAGGGACATAAACGATGCCCAACTAGTGCGGTTGCCCACGCCTATTGGACTCTGGGGACTAGGACCTCCACTAAATGACATGATGCAATATGAATGCAAAAACTTTTTTCTTTTTTTTTAAATTTAAACTTAGGCTCTGATACCACAATTGTCACGCCCCAAAATGAGAAATGACCGGCCGTGAACCACAAGGCCAACTTATGGAACACGCAACCTCAAAAAATGCATAAATAAAATAAACCAATGATTACCAAGTGACCATTCTTTATTTTTAAATAAAATGAAACCAAATTGTCTCAACAAAGCATGGGCACACCATCCCATGAACCAAACGATAAAAATAATCACCAATAATAAAATGAATCCAATCTTTTACCAAAAAATTTTAACCAAGTGCGGAAGCAATTAAATAAAACAACAAGACTAGAATGCACATCCTATGGAGGTCGAAACAGTAACTCCCAAGATGCCGCCAGAGTCCCCACCTACCGACTTTATGTTCCTGAAAATGGTGTTGGAATAAATCCGTCAGCTGACAAGCTCAGTGAATGACAAGCATGTATATTAAATAAAGTTCTAAAACAAGGATTAAATTAAATCACATATCATCATAATTGGGCACACACGATGTAAGAAAAATATTAATAATATTCTTAATGGTGATCACAAATGATATCCAATAACAATGGGGAACCACAACCAAATATTACCATGGCCAACAGTATAATTATCTCAAGATTGGATCCAATATTGAACTTAGAGTCACCAGGTGTTGGCAAACCATGGTACTCTTCCCTAAGTCGATCCGGCGAAAGACAGCCGTTGAGCAAAAGGGTCACCGGCCTAACCCGGGTCTCTTCCCTTATGGCCAGGGTCACCTATACAAAGGAATAATTTCCCTGGGCTTCCAATAATAAGAGTTCCCAACAATATCCATAAAGATCTCACCAAAAAGAATACATTTTATCGCGTGCCAATTTAGAGAACCAAATGTAAATATTTTCCAATTAACAATTCCAAATTTTTCAACAAATAATTTAAGGGACACGGGAAAGTTCGAAGGTACGTAAACATACTTAATCACTCACCTGGGTTCGAAAGTAATGCAACTCGAACACGTAAAACAGGCTAACCTAAACAAAATAGAACATGTAATCACTAATTATTTCAAGACAGAATTATCCCTAGCAATATAGAACTACCCTAAAATGGGATTAAACCTAAAACCAAAGCTATTTTAAGTCGTCAAATTCATACCCAACTGGTCTACGTGCAATCTAATTAACATACCTATGAAATCACTATCCTCCATAATCAAGTGACAAAATATAGCAATTCCTAATGGAGTAAATACTTGCTGCCCATATCATATTTCGAGAATACTAATTCTCCACCCCAGGTGCACCTTTTGTATCACCAAACCCACACCTACACGTATACAGCCATGGTGATAAATCTCCCTTTAGTTTATCATCCTTCAATTCTCAGACATTCAAATCTAGAAGTAAATAATAGAAATCCTCACTCCAACAATTTTTGTATATGACCGACACCCAAGCATCTCACCGCCAATCATCTTTTGATTACACAGAACTCCAATTCTCGTTACATGTGTAACATGATGCACCACCAGTGACACTCGGTTCCACTCAAAGTTGTGATTTCTAAGAAAAACAATAAAATCCTGAGAAAGGAAGTGCGAAGGCGAACAATTTTACCTCAGAGAAAATCAGTGTAGAACACCTCTGAACCCTACGGCTGCTGCTTTCTCTCTCCCTCTCTCTAACGTCCTTTTAATGACAACCCTAACCAAACAATGAAGAGTATATATCTATTTTAATGTAACCACCCACTACAAACATGGTAGACCCTAAATGGTAGCCAACTAATTAATTAGGATATTAAAAATAACATACAATTTAGTAGTAATAATAATAATAATAATAATAATAATAATAATAATAATAATAATAATAGCCCATTAAATATACTCTATTAAAGTTTTGATTATATATATCCTCAAACTATAATAATGCCAATTACACCCGAACCAAGCGCAAAAATAATTAAATAGAACATGATCATAAAAACTAAATATTTAAATGACCAATTATAATTATGAAAATAAAGTTTTAGGGCCGTTACACGTATCACAAGTTTCAAGTTCTCATATCAATTCACATTCGTTGGTTTCGCATAAGTGTCGTCATGTCACTCCCAACCTCGGTTTGTCATTCAAGTTCACGCATTTCGTCAAAGTCCCCTAATTTGCACATAACAAGCGTAAAGTCGCGTGGGTGTCGCATTAAAATCAACCCAAGTCACCAATCATGCAAGGATAGGTTAGGGACAAGTTATTCAACGACTTTGAATCATAAGAGATGATTATGCCAAGTATTAACACGAACAAGCGACCGAAATTGACGAAAACATGTTTTGGTGAGGTGAAGGGGGGAGTAGATCGATCCATAGAATGAGTGGATTGATCCACTGTGGGAGTGGATCGATCCAGAACGAGAGTGGACCGATCCACTTTGGTCCGGAGTAAAACAGAAGGTTGTGGATCGATCTAGGTGATGAGTGGATCAATCCACTCTGGTCCAAAACAATATCAAAAGATAGTGGATCGATCCATTCCCAAAGTAGATCGATCCAGAAGCCTTACGGGCAGAATTTTGACAGCAAAACAAGGGGGCTTCAATGGCTTCCAAAACCAACCCAACCAAAGCCAAATATCAACATCAAAGATTTCATGAAAGCATTGCTTCAACTAATTTACATAGGCCATCAACCACAAACATACATCAAACTACAATCACCTCAAAACTAGGAAAAATATGGATTTTCAATGGGTTTTCAAGAAATCATAGAGGATTGATCAAATGATGGGTATCATCTACACACCACAGACTTCAAAACACTTAGTAATGATAGAAATCCCCCTACCTCAAGGTTTAGAAGCTTGTGAACAAAGGATGAGCAAGAATCCTAGCTTTCCAATTGAGCTCTACCGAAATAACCACCTCCCGGAGTGAAACCAACGTATCCCAAGCTTTAGAACGCGTGTAGAAGATGAATTTTGGTGTGTATATTGAAAGGTTTTGAGTGTGAGGTAGTGATTTGGAGTGGAGAATGAAGATGATGAAGGAGGGAGTAGAGAGAGGGGATAACGTCTGATTAAAAATGGGGGAGGGAGTGGGTAGCTCTCTCCTCATATACACCACACAACCCAAATATATCTAATAATCACACCCCAAGCCCCTCTAGTTACTTGTGTCATGCAATATGGCCCCAAATCACTCCTATCACAATCTAATCCAACATTTTAACATTTTCAACAATTCCTTACATTTTCCCCGATTTTAGTTCCAAAAAATATTTAAAAACACGGGTCTTTACAACTTTCGAGTGAACTAGATTGTGGCCCGGTGGTCGGAACAGTGCCCTAACTTGATAAATTTGAAGAAGAATGCTAACACTGATGGATAATACGAGACACTGTATACTTGCGCACGTTATACTCTGATCTGTATTGACAATGACACATCTGCACTCATGAGATATACTGTTTTCGATGAATTTCTGTTTTACTTTACCAGTTATATACATTGTTCTAGAATTGCTAGTTAAGGTTTGGGGTAGAACTGTCTACTGGGCGTTTTCGCTCACAGTGTTACACTTGTGTAACCCAGGAAGAATACCACGATGTTGCTCTGCGACTCTGACGTATTATGTTGCACTATCAGTATGAACAGGAAGACTATTACAGCTAAAAGAGCAATTCGGAACCGGAGGAGCTGCCAAGATGGAAAAGTACTAGACCAAGGGCTAAGAGAAGCCGTAGATCCCACCCTATTAGAATAAAAGCATTTGGGAAATATTTGTATTCAAACTTATTTCTATTAATTGTAATATTATTAACGTTTCCAAAATTTAGGGTGTTACAAGTACAAATACTTAACTATAAATTCCGAGACTTACAAATTTTCACACTTCTAGAGTGCAATTTTCAGACTTCTAAAATTTTCTCATACTTCTACATGGGAAAAAATTTCCACAACGAGACAAAAAGATCTAGACGGAGTGAAAGAATTCAATGATAAATATCCTTTATTTTGCCGAGACGAAAAAAGAAAAAAAAAAACCAATGTTAAACAAGTTGAAAACTTAGGACCTACCGGTATAGAAATCACTAATATGTAGTAATAACATTGCACTTTTTTAGGAAAAGCTACAAGGACACACCCCTAATTTGATGTGTATCATATGTATTCTTGAAAATGTTACGAATTGATCACCCCTTATAAAAAAAAATTACAATTTGATTGGGTGTTTGTTTTTGCTGATGGAGGAAGGGTGGTTTTGTTTCGATGACGTCCTGAATTTTGTGAGGGAGGCGATGGCACTCATCGGTAACATGATCAGGCATTCAATGGAATGCACAAAAAGACATTTGGATTATGGTAAGATGGAAGCTTCTGAGGTAGAGGAGTTGGAGGGAGTGGTTTGATATGGCCGGTTTTGAGGAGCTCCTCATAAATCAAGGACAGAGGCGCGGAGAATTGGGAGAGGGTTCTTTGTGGTTTTTTAGAATGGTTGGTTTGAGCTTTGACCTCGTTGACATATAACTTGGTTGAAATTTTGGTTAGTGAAGCTGGAAGAGGCTTGGGTATAATCATTTTCATTGAACAATGTGTCGTTGTTGTCCGAGCACACCCGTTTGGTTTTGGGAACAGGTTCACTTTTTTCAAAAATACCGGATCAAATTACCTGCTCAACAGCAAGGCCTGCCTCATAGAAGGTTTTGAATTCCGCAGTAGCCTGAAATACCACCAGGTGTTTAGCAAAATCTGGCGACAGGATGCGAGTAATGATTCTCATCTGTTCCTTTTCAGAAGTTTGGTCAATCATTTGATAAGCTTTTCCTCTCCACCTTTTTACAAAATCTGCAAAAGACTCATTTGGCCCCATTCTTTTAGACTCCGGTTCACGTAAAGTCATTTCAAGCTGGATCTTGTAGTTGTATTGAGCCACAAAGGCTGCCCTATTGTCATCCTAACTTCTCGTTTTAGAATCATCCAAAGTGAAGAACCTCCACAAAGTAGGCCCTTTAAAGGTTTGCTTGAACATCTGGCCCATGGCATCTTTCTCCACACCATACATAGATATAGTGCCTACATATGCTTGCAAATGGGTGTTAGACACTAGTTTGCCCCACCCCTACACAAAACTCATTCGTTTGTGGATGGAAACCATCAAGTAGGGCTTGATTTCTGAGCCCTAATCTCCTTTGCTAGCTACGTACCAACCAATGGACACAATCGTTCAATGTGGGTCCCTACAAATTTTGTTATTGTAAATGAAGTGAATCTCTTTCTAAGTCTTGTTTCTAAAGCTTCCAACCATGACCAAGGCGGCATTCACGATTATTGTCTTGTAATCATTAGTGAAGGAGTCATAACAAAGTCCAAAAAGAAGTAATCCGCCATACTCATGATGACCCAAGCAATTTATGACCCCAGCAATTAATTACACGAATGTAATATGTTCCAACATCTAGTCAATAGATTCCACAAGAACAAGTCCCTGCCAGAACTTACAAGCAACAACCCATTACACGAACCCATTTCAACAAGTTTGTTGCACAAGTAGCTATATAGAACAACAAAATGCTGCTGACAATAACAAAGATTCCCAATCCAAATAATGGTCCAGAAGCAGAAAGCTTCACCCAACAGAATCTTGTCCAGAGTAGTTCCCATGGGGCCGATAAACAAGAAAACACAACTCCAGTTCAACTCACTAATCCATTTGATCTGATTGGCCCATAGAATTGTCCAGGTCCACAAATGGAACCCCAACGAATCAATAACAATCAAGTAGAAAGTAAAGGGGACACCAATAGAGCTGGCTCACAAACTCATCAGAGCTAAGTTCATGTCTTTGAGAAAGATGCATTTGTCATCCAATGCAACTACCCTAGAAACATATACTAGTACTTAACTTTAGTAAAAGAATTAAGAGAAAAAGAGCATACTGGAAACATATATCAGACTGTTGTTTGGTGGACACGGAAATGAAACACAACCTGGAAAGAATGAGCCCATGAAAGCACGGTCACTGATAGAACATAACCCCCTTGGTGGTTATGACGCATTTGCATTTGTTGGTAGTGACTTGCCATTAGCATCTGGGCCATTGCAACTTCATCTTCATCGGAGGAATCTCCGTTGAAATCTCCCCGCAATACCCTTTTGGTTAAGTTGCTCATGATATTAGTTTGGAAAGGAAAATCTGTATGGTAGATGAGAATGGTGTGGTGACTGAATGAGGTTGGAATGTGTATTTATAGAAAAGTTGGGTAGAATGATAGTTGAGGAAAGTTAGTTGAGAAAGTTAGATGCACAAAATATCTAGGGTTATATGGTGCTTGAAAACAGTGGATGACAAAATATGTAAAAAAAAAAAAAATTAGGTAGAACGGGGTTGAGAATGGTGGATTGAAAAATATCCAAAATTTTAGGTAGAACGGCGATTGAGAATGGTGGATTCAACAAATATCCAAAAAAATAGGTCGAATGGGGATTGAAAAATTAGTTGGGAATGGGGGTTAAAAAAGTAGATCACAACAGGGTTGAAAATAACGTAGATAGTTGAATTGGGGTTGAAAAAGTAATTAAAAGTGAGGTGGTGGGAAGTTAGTTAAATTTGGAACTATTTGGTCCTAAAATAGAATCAACCATTGGAGCTTGGTTTCTATTTTAGCTCCAAAATCCATTTTTTGGTGCCAAAATATGGCAATGGCTATAGCGATTTTACATTTTGCATTGGATTTGCTCTAATCTGGTAAAATATAGACTTTTCGATTGATGACCCGATCTCTTCATCTGGACAAGCAGTCATTCCCTAAGTTTTGGCTCAGCGGCCTTCCATTGGCCTTTACGCAAAACCCAACAGTGCAAGTTCTTTCTTCACAACAAGAGAGCTGAACACATGTATTTACTCCAATATTACTACACATACACAGTTTCACCACAGGCCAGATAAACAAAGAGGGATTAGATATTGTTTCACCCAAGCTCGGTCTCAAACTTCATTGTGATACCCATGTTGAAAAGTTGTTGGGCCAGTAGCTTTACAGCATAGGGAACATTAACCCTAACAATCTCTTCGCCGGACTCACAAAACTTGCAGTAGGGATCCCTAATCTTCTCAACACCTGGCACGGTGCGTTGGATAACACTTGCAATGTTTTTGCACTTTCTGCATATGTGCATTTTGGAGGAGTCAGACAGTGAAGAGTCGTTTGTGCAGATTTGCCGCTGCACCATGGGCTATTAGGCAGTCACATTCCATCACCAAATTTGATACCTCCAAAACGCTTCCTATCCACCACCGGCTGCCTCGTGAGGGGATGCACTGGGCCCATGTTCCGGAACTCATAGTGTACCAAAATAGGATGGTTATTTAATTAACTCTGAAAATATATAGAATCGTACAAAAATAATGGCGAAAGACCCTAGAAGGGCTCATTTCTTACATAAAAAAAATAAGGGATATGATCCCATTATATGGCAAATTAGGTGCAGGGATGGGCTCACCTAAATACAAATTTGACACCTATCTTCATACCAATCACCTCGAATCTCACTCTATCTAAAGCCAGATCAAAGGAAAATCAGCACCACCGTCATCTATAATTTACACCTCGCCCGACAGCAGTCTCAAATCTTTTTACCTTGATGTTGTTTTCTATCAAACACAAAAAAAAAAAGGCTGAATAATGTTGACTACTATCTACGACTTTCTTGCTGTTCTTCGGATTCCATCTCCTTTACACTATCTACTATGTGTTGTATCTTCTTTGAGAGACTCTCATTGTGCTCTTCAATGTGCTCAAATATCATTTCCAAATGCCTTTTATACGTTGCAGCTCGCTTTTTCTCGACCGCCAGCTGCTGGGATAGCTCCCGTATCTTGTCGTGTTCATTCTGCAAATCAAGATACACAAGAATGTAAGGTGCAATTAAAGGAAAAAAGGAGAATGGTAAGTTCATAGACTTTTGTAAAACTTGCTTGCATGAAGTTTTATCTATAGTTAGTTTACCTTAATCTAAGTTTTCATAAACAGATCTCAGTTTGGAAATAAGATGGGTTATGACTTCACTTGCGCCTACATATAAGACATGTCACGCTTGCAACATTTGCAACAAAAAATTGGCAGATCTGTTACGATGAGATTCTCACCCGGAACACGGGGTTATCTGATTTTAGATAGTAATCATCCCTATAATCCTGTTGCAGGAGACCTCCACAAAGACTACAATATAAACTTGGCCACTAAAATAAGTTGCAGTATGTTAGAATATGTGGTTTGTCACACATTGGTTAATTACAACTTGTACATGGCTTATGCCTAATATAAATAACACTTACATGTGTTAGGGTTCGTTAACACCTTAACACTTCTCTTCTCTTTCTCTCTCTCCCAAACAATATGGTATCAGAGCAGGCAATAGATCCTGTGTTCGAACCTCACTGCCTACCCATTTATTAAAAATTTGCACGTGTTTAGCCCGCTTATGGATGAGAGCCTAGCTACACGTGAGGGGGCGTGTTGAGAATATAAATAATATAGTTACCCCTCTCTCTAACAGCTTAAGCTTTTAGATGAGTTGGTTTGGCAAGTTTAGCGATGCTGTTTTGAGGTTTGGCTTAGCGATGCTGTTTTGAGGTTTGGCATGCGTCGTAGTGAGTCGGATCATTCTGTTTTTTCTCTCACATCGGCAAGGGGAAAAGTATTGTTGATTGTCTATGTGGATGACATTATTATAACTGGTGATGATCAGAAAGGTATCGATGAGTTGAAAACCTTCCTACAGCAGCAGTTTTATACCAAGGATTTGGAAAAATTACGATACTTCTTAGGCGTTGAGGTTGCACGCTCTAAAGATGGTATTAACTTGTCTCAGAGGAAGTATGTGTTGGATATTTTGCAAGAGACTAGATTATTGGGAAGTAAACCTGTTGAGACCCCATGGATCCAAATGTGAAACTATGCGTTGACGAGGGGGAGTTACTCCCTAATCCAGATCAATATCGTCGCTTGGTTGGTAAGTTGAACTATGTTACCATCACATGTCCTGATATTTCCTTCGCAGTTAGTGTGGTGAGTCAGTTTATGTCTGCACCTCGTCTTCCGCATTGGGAAGCAGTTCTTAAAATTGTAAAGTATCTAAAGGCTCATCCAGGGCGTGGTCTATTTTATCAAGCAAGTGGACACTTACGTGTTGATGCATTCACGGATTCTGATTAGGCAGGGTCTCCATCTGATAGGCAATCAACCACAGGATATTGTGTCTTTGTAGGTGGAAATCTTGTCAATTGGAAGAGTAAGAAACAGACTGTTGTTGCTCGATCTAGTGCAGAAGCCGAATACCGAGCCATGGCTCATACTACGTGTGAAATTGTGTGGGTGCGCTCTTTCCTTGAGGAGATAGGATTTAATGTGCAGTTGCCTATGAATCTATTTTGTGATAATCAAGCAGCAATCCACATTGCATCTAATCCAATTTTTCACGAGCGGACTAAGCATATTGAGGTCGATTGTCATTTGGTTCGTGAGAAGCTGACAACTGGTGTAATTGCTACTCCCTTTGTGTCTACTGGTGCTCAGTTAGCTAATATGTTTACCAAACCATTATTTAAGCCACGGTTAGAATTATTGTGTAACAAGCTGGGACTGATTGATATTTATTCTCCAGCTTGAGGGGGAGTGTTAGAATATGTGGTTTGTCCCACATTGGTTAATTACAACTTGTACATGGCTTATGCCTAATATAAATAACACTTACATGTGTTAGGGTTCGTTAACACCTTAACACTTCTCTTCTCTTTCTCTCTCTCCCAAACAACACAGTACCCCAAAAGATCTATTATAACACGCCCCCAGAAGAACACAAGGTTCCACATTTAAGTATGCCTACATTGCCTAGTATTCAACACGAAACTAAAAAAGACATGACCTGATAACACGAAAGTTGAACCTTATTTGACACTGCTAACCTGTCAAGTACCAGTGTCAAACCACTTAAAATCAACTAACGTTTTTTGATCTGATGAATCAGCAGGGCCACTTCAAGTTTGTTGAAAGAAAAAGAAAAGTAGACAACAATAAATAGTGGGAGAGAGATAAACCCAACATAAAAGCGAAGTCAACCAAGAACTTTAGCAACAGTGTTGTGGGGTAGAAACAGGTGAAGAGATTGGAAGCAATGGTGGGGCAAGTTGTGTGACTAAGCGAGAGAGAGGCGCATACAAAGTGAGCAGGAGGCAAGAGCAAATGAAGGCTGAGAGCCAGTGGTGAGAGAGACTAGAGAAGTACAGATGAGACAGATAAATGAGCCACAAAATATAGTAGGATTGGACCCAGTCCAGTCAGGTGGGGAGGGAGACAACGTCACTCACAAGGTTATGAATACCGTGCCGTACCGGCCGGTACGTACCGGTTTTGTAGAAAAACGGTACCAAGGACCCTCAATACCGTACCGTGTTCAATACCGGGCGGTACCGGCTGGGTACCGGCCGTGCCGGCAAATATCGGGAATACCGGCCGGTACCGGAAAATACCGGACAAATATCGGACAGAACAGAACTGCCACTGTATTCCGGCCATAACTTTTTACTCTGAACTCCGATCAAGGCAAGTTATATATCAAAATTTAAGAGAATTTCAAGATCTACAAGATTGTAGTTACACACTTTTTGTAGTTTGGTATCAGTGTGACCCATTCTGAACAGGGAGAATATAAAAAAACAGGGTATGTTTTTTAAAAAGGGTTTGTGAAGCATGGGTTCAACTTCTATCGCTACCAAACATCAAATACAACAAGTATGTACTAAATATAATGGGATTGAAAATGTCATATTCTGTGACAAATTTTGTCTCTCGAACCCCCTCTCAATATATATATATATATATATATATATATATATATATATATATATATATAGTTGCGGCAAATCCAATACGGTACCCGGTATTGACCGGTACCGGTACCGTACCGTACCAATAGGAAAACCGGTACTCAAGCCGATACGGTATTCAGAACCTTGGTCACTCATAAGAAACAGAGAAATGGACGCTAACTTGCTAGAAGATTCAAAGGTGTGAATGTTCATCTACAAGAATATTTAAACCAACAATAATGGAGGATTCATCCAATTAGTTAGCCATGTCAAATTCTGATTTGAGAGTTCCCCAATAAGCCTACCTGTTTATTTTTTGTGTTGCAGGGTCCGGTCGTTTTTAAATTCATAACGAAAACTAGGAAACTATAATTTGAAGTTTGTTTACGATTCGAATCTTGCAAATTTCCACCCGTGAGTAAAGTGTCCTTTCTCTTTGCTTGCAGAACCAATATTGAGAAGTATCCTTTCTTTTTCAGTAACTTCTCTCTCTAAAATTTCTCTCCCACTCACTTTCCCATTCTCTATTGTTCATTTCCAGTTTTCCACTAGTTCCAAACATAACTTCAGTGATAATAACGTCAGTGCTAGTCTAAATAGCACAGCCATAGACCAAACAAAAGTAGCAAATCCATTGATACGTGACATTAAGTGTGCAACGCACTACACAGCCAAAAAAGTAGTACAATTCTCACAAAATTCATGACACAACACATTGAGGATACGCTAAATAAAATTGACAATTTTATAATTCATCTATATGAATATCGCTTTTGTAAGATGCAACACAACTAGTTAACGTTAGGTGCACTACATTACATATCCATAACTTTACAAGTCACCTATTATCAAGGTATGAAACAGTACCCAACTTGGCTTTCGTTGGAGTTCATTACAAGGAATAAATTTCCATTTGTGTCTGGTCCCCAATGCTAATACCCACGGTATTCCACTGACTAGAGGTCATTCCAAACACATAATATGTGGCTCGTCCACAAGCATGCACAACGTGTGGCAGCATGCATTTTTGTCAAGGTATTACAAATCAATAACTGGCAAAGAACAACAAAATCAATTACACATGAACAGGTCAGAGCAACTTAATTAACTCAAAGTAGAGGAATCTACAAATTAAGAAAACCAAGAACTAACCGGATATTGATCGCAAATCAAGTCCCTTCTACCCTTTCCAGGAGTCAGAGGATGAGTGTGCTCCTTTACGAATTTCGTAACGATCCATTTACCGGAGCTTACTTTCCTAAATAAAATCATTGCTCTGCAACCTACCCTTGTTTCAGCCCTTTGTCGTACAATCTTTTCACGCTTGTCAGGCATGCGAAAACCCTCTTTATTACACACAAGTGCCCGGCCTATAGCAGTTCCATCGCGCCTTGATCGAGAGAGCTTGCTCACGCGGATTATGAAACCCACTCTTGTTGCATAAGCATTATAAAATGCATGTGCTGCCGCTTCAGATTCAAACTCCTGGCCCAGATAGGGTTCATCTTCTGGAGCTGAACTATTCAGAGCTCCGGCCTCATCAACTGGAACCATTTCTCTCCCACAAAGAATTTGAGTCACATTATCAACCTCGTTTTGATGAAATACCCCTCCAACGGAGTTTTCTCCCATTCCATTCTCATCACCAACCGTACCTTCCATATCAACAGAATAACCTTCCAAATCGCCATTGCCATCATCCTCAACTTCACAATCCACTGCAACACAAGCAGCCATTTAATAGCTACATTTACCCACCAGAACTACTGAGAAAGAATAACAGAAAGAAAGAAAAGAAAAAGAAAATTTGCAATTGAAGAAAGAAAATCCAGTTTTTCATTGAATCTTAGTCCTTATCTTGGAAAAGGCAAACTGACCTAATTAAGATGTTCATACATAGTAGACAGACTCATGACAAAAAGACCCCTCACATTTGAACTGACTAAAAAGTACTATCTGATAAGCTTTGCAATCCACAAGACAATTTTTGGCGCATCACACTTTAGCATCATAGCATATTCTATACCCACAATACATTCTTCAAAAATAAACAAATACATTCTTTAAAAATAAACAACACCAACCATCAGAATTTAAAACAAAAACATATGCACTTAAAAAAATGAAGCAATTTATTTTTGACGCATTCTGCATTCATTCTAAGGGACCATAAAAGCACAACAAAGCAATGGTTACATGGTGTGTGACTAAGGTCACACAGTTCGATTCCTCCTAGTAAGCGTACGAGCTATGTCACACAACTCTTCTAGTGTATATAAGTTGCCGAGTGAGACACTCAACACTTGGGTTATGTTTATTGGTGTGTGACCTTAGTCACACAGTTCGCTCAAAATGGATAACGCACGCGCTCTCGATGCGCAAACTTACAAATTCACAATTAATTCGGGCAAAATTCGTGCACTGCTTTGGTCAGACCGCACACTAGGAGATGAACTGAGGTTTCTTTCTGTCAATAATGCTACACGTGGCTGCCATTTTGACCATTCACCATACATAACATATATGACTCTTTTCCTTGTAATGATGAGACTCTGCAATGTTGAAACTATGCACAACTGTTGCTACACTACTCTACATAATTTCAGTCTTACCACAACTAGAACCTAGAGAACCAAAACTGGAAGAGTACTCGGATTTATAGTTAAAAAAACAAGTTTTGTGAATGTAGAAAACAGAACACAAGGAAATTAAAAAAGTTGATCTTAGATTTAGTTTTAATACATAAAAGGCCATCCTCTTGCTCTCAATCTCATCCAAGGTTGCTCATTTATTAAAGATTGTTATTTTATGTGTCTTGAGTGGTTCAATTTTATTTTTTGATATATAAGTTAATATTTCCTATTACAAGCCATGGTATATGTCTTTTAGTTTGTATTGAGCATGAAATTCTGTGATAGATCATATGAGTATTAAAAAAAAACATGAAAAAAGTAAATTTAAATATAAAACATGAAAAAAGTAAATTTCAATATATAAAGAAGACACTCTGTAAGACAGTTCTTCTAAATATCGCTTTCGCACTCACACTCTCACACCTGTACCCGCACGCACACGCGGATTATGTCACTTAGTGTGACATCCATTCTCAAGTTGAAGCTTGAATTCGGTTCATTCCTTCTTTTTTAATAAGCAAAAACTTGAACTATATTACATGTACAGAAGATAGAAGTATCCTTTCTCCTCTTCATTTCATCCCATTAAATTTAACGGGATTTCTAAATAGGACCATAACAATATATAAATTCCACCGTATTCAATATTCAGGGATGTGTAACAAAACCACGTTCAAAATTTTTGAATCCGTGCTCCTAAAGTAAGGGTAGGGAAACCTGATGGCTAAACACATGTCCACGCCCAATACTCATACCGAAGTCCATGTACTGTAGCCTGTAGGCATGTACAGGCCTGAACGTCAGGGCGGCCTACGGCAAAAGCCTAGAAAGCCAGAGCTTCAGGCCCCAAAAAAACTGCTCAAAGGTCAGTCCCTAAATGTTTATTACTTCTAATATTATTCCCTCCATCCTATATTTCTCGGCCGCGATTGGGAACTCAACTTCAAAAAATTTGATTAGATTTCCAACATTAACTCTCATTCTCAAACTATTTGTCACCAAGGGTGGTAGCCTGGTGGTTCGAGTCGTGCCAAGAAGTTTGGGTGGTCAAGAGGCCAAAGGTTTGAGTCGTGCCAACGATGCCCCCTCGAACTGGGTCTCACTAGCCCTTGGTGGAGCAGTGGTTGCCATAGCTCTTTGGTCCGGGACCCGCTGTGAGTCTGGAGTCCGTACGGTCACGCCCAGGGCAAGGCTGCTATCCCTGGTCGCCCTCTCCTCCACACTTAAATATTTTTTTAAGATAAACTTTCCGGGACGCCCATCTAAATTAGAATATGAGATGGTGGACCAGAACGGAGAGAGTACGTTCAAGAATTGTAATTACCCCCGAAATACAACAAACAGGATGAGAGAGAGAGAGATAACCATAGACATAGCGAGAGAGAGAGGAGAAGACAGGTACCTGTTTCCATCGTCGCCGATCGTTGCCGGAGCTGGTGAGCTTTTGCTCGATTTGGATACAGATTTTGGTGGTGTTCTTTCGATTCAGATCGATTTGTTTTTTTTTTTTTTTAGGGCTGACAAATTCTTAGTTCTGTGAAATTTAACCTTCAATTTTTAAAGGGTTAATTACCTATTTCACCCCTAAACTATACTAATTGTTTTAGTTCATGCTTAATTGCCTATTTCATCCTAAAGTACTAACTCGTTTTATTTTTTTATTTTTGTATAAGATGTATGAGGCAGCTTGCGCACATCTCGACTAATTCTGAGGCCCTGTAGATAACGATAATTCCTTTTGCACCGACCACGTACCGACGGCGTCAAGGACGCCGTTGTGGGTCCCAACCGATCGATCCGAGCCGTTTTGAATGAAATGGGGTGATTTTGGATCGAGCTCATACAGCCGTCCGATTGTCTCGATTTCCGCATGGGCCCACTCAGAATTCGATTTTGAGAACGACGAACGACTCGGATCGATCGGTTCGTACCCACAACGACGTCCCTGACGCTGTCGGTACGTGGTCGGTACGGATAGAAGGGTTCCTGTAGATAACAACCGGGCATAGTGGCACAAGAGTTTTGCCAACAAGGTGGGAGCGAACTCTTAAATCCCAAGGAAATTTTTTTTTTTTTTTTTATGTACTAGAAGGCAAGACCACTTTACCAACTCCTTAGGTTATCCTCAATAGCATACTCAAAACTAAAATGTTGCTAAAGCTAGCAATGTGTGACCCAAATAATGCTCACAATGGAATAATCAAAGTTAACAACATGTTAACCAATACTCAAATTTTGGCATTTACATACTCAAAATTACAAACCTTTTTACAATAACCAAATTTAATAGACCCCACATCTCCTCAATTAAGTGACCCATCATTATACAAAAACATTCTCTCTATTTTTAAAAAATTATTGATTTTTTTTTCAAAACCTATTTTTTTGGAAAACTATTGGTTTTTTTAAAATTGAATTGTTTTTTTTTTCTTAAAACGGTATTTTCATATCTATTTATTTTTTCGAAAACAAACACTTTAAATTTCTGCCTTTACTTTTCCTCTTACTTTACCCCTACGTTTTTCATATACACTAGACAGCTGTAAAAACATATGACAAAGAGAATCAATTGTACAAACAATGAGACATTCCATTCACTTCGTAGGCCCGGGAGCGACTTCCTTTAACCATACACGTGTCTTCTCTCTTTAATATTAATACAGCACCCCCTATCACTACACACTACTCCCTCCATTCCCTTCGGGTTTTTTAAGAAATTTGAGCGTTGTATGGTTGGAGGGACTTCCCTCTTTTGCTAAAAAATACTTGAAAAATGCCATGCCGAACCAATTTCCGACTTCAAGCAAAAAATATATTTCTCACCTACCCACAATGCCCATGCCTAAAAGAACTTCTCCTAGAACTCTTACTGTCACTACTTCAGCTAGCCTTACAACCCTACTACATCCTAGTTGCCACCTCCATGCCATGGTATGTCACGCCCTCATTTTTTTTATAAAACATAAGTAAAAGAATCTCAAACAATAAATAAGTCAAAAGCTAAAGATTTCCATAAATCAAAGTACATCCTTAGTCCAATGACTATCAAATGTTTGGGCACCCTTGCCCCAAAGGTGTAATCAAATTAATAAAGTTTGGGCACCCTTGCCCCAAAGGTGAAAGATAAAGAAAAGATTAGAGTTACAATATCATCTCCCCAAAAGCAAAGTTTAATGCATAAAAGATGAATAAAATAACTCCATGCCATGTATGCTCATCATCCAAGTCATGCACTCCAAACCATGCACGATCAAAGCTGGGTACCTGAAAATGATAGGGTGAGCACACTTGCTCGTAGGAGAACTATTCTACTAACGCTAGGCATATGAATATGATGCATGCACATGAGGGTAAGATATGTTAAACGATTATTCACGTGTGAGTCCAAGTATCCAAGTCATGGAGGAAGAGTTTAAAAAATTTCAACGTATCCAAGTGATTTCCAAGTATCCACCCACAAATCATGTTTTCAAAAGTTCTTTCTAAGTGTCCAAAACATAACCCAAATATCCATTTCATTACACCCAACCACCCAAGTTTATCACACAAGTCAAAATCAAGTTTGCATAACGGGTTTTGACGAAACTTTAAGGATAGTCCAAAATTTCATTTCTCATTTCTTTCATTGAAGAAAAACCATAAACCATCATGTTTATTTAGCACTAGGGATTTAATCCCTCTGCCGGGTTCCATAGGCCCCGCGTGCCTCTGCCAGGTTCCATAGGCCCCGCGTGCCTCTGCCGGGTTCCATAGGCCCCGCGTGCCTTTATCAAAATTTTGCCAATGATGGTATTGGTTTAGAAACACTTCATTATCTCAAACATTTCATTAAAACTTTCACAACAAGTCCGTTTTCCAAATTTCATTTCGTTATTTCACATCTTTCAATAAAAACGGTTATGCACACACCCACTCACGCTTTCTAAAAACCATCAAACTTTCATGTGACGTAAAATGACATATTTGTATATAAAACCAAAGTTCTCGAGTCAAAACATGGTTGCAAGTGATGCCAAAAGTCAATTTTATGAAGGAATAAGCGATCGGGGACCAAACGGACATCAAAGGGTGACCGAAAACCACCCCAAAAACAGGGGCAGTGGCTGAAAATTACAGGGGCAGCAGCTAGGAACAGTAAACTGTGCAGATTTTCACCCTTAGGGTGTGGAATTTCAACCCAATCACAATAGAGATAGTTTAGGCTCAAATTGGAAATGCTAGGCAACAATTAAACATGGAGGGAGGTCAATTTCACTCCCAATTTCACCAATCAACAAGCAAATTCATAGATCAAAGAATCAAAGTGGAAAAACCCACACAAATTGGGGAAAACATGAAATTCAAAGAGATTGAGGCCAAAAATCAAGTATATGCAACAAATCATAAACATATAACTAGAGAGAGTAGACATTATTCCCCTACCTCAAGGATTTGCTTGAAAAATGAAGATGGATGAAACCCTAGGTGTAGAAAACCCCAAATCCCGAATTTTGTGCTCCCGGTGCGAATCCAAGGTGACCCAAGCTCCCCACGGTGCGTAGAACGTGAATATGGCCTTGGTTCTTGAAGAGGTTGAGTGGGGAGGGAGAGTTTTGAGCTTGAAGTGTGAAAAAATGGAGGAGAGGAGAGAGGGAGGGTGAGCCGATCGGTGGAGGAGAGAGGGAGAGTGAGATATTTTGTTTTTTTTTGCAAATTTGTCCCACACTACTTATTATAACCCCCTAATAGCACCTCACACCCAAATGTCACTTGTATATATAATATGTGACCACAATACTTATTTTCATAAACCAAACTTAAGTAAAGACTTCTTTACTTTAATTTATTTATGAAAATAAGAAAGTACCCCCCATTTGGAAACAATGGCATTTCTAAAATTTTCAAATTCTAATCACATCAAAATCTCATCCCCCACTTTTAGTACAAAACTGAAAAACGACAGATTTTTCTCCGAATAAAATAGGCGAAAGATGACTTTGCCTTACTCAAAAATAACTTCCAATTATACCATTGTGATTAGAAAAATCCAAGGAACAATTACCGGCATTTTTTATCGGCCAAATCGAAACTTCTCCAAAAAGTGATTTTTCATACGGGTTCTTACATGGTACAATGCACCCACAAGATCAAAACAAGAAACCCTAGGTTTTTCGACCTAACGGGAACAAACAGTCGAATCTACCATCCTAAGGTGGTAACCCTCCACTCACCAACAGCAAGTCGAAACTACATACAGAAAGAGAGATTTTATCGAACATGGGGAATTCTCGTCAAAGGGGAGGAGCCCCTCAAAAAATAGAGACGCCCTATGGAGGAGTATTTTGGCTGAAGCAGAAACAAAAGAACAATTCTTCTCTCAGCAAAGAGAGAGACGTCCCACAGATTACGTTATTAGATATCCCCAGTTAAAAACATTTTCTACGGACCATTACAGACGAGAAAGGTCCCCATATACAAGTCCTTTTAATTTAATCCCTTTTCTTCTGGAAGAATTAAAACATTGGGCTAAACAAAAACGTTTTGTTCATAAGTATGAATTTCGCAAACTATGAACTCTGTCAAAATTGTCGCATCTCACTATACAGTGAAGACGGCTGGATTAGATTAAAGCTACACAAAAATGAAATGCCATATTTTTATTCTAATGAACCAATGCTATCTGACTTTGGCAAAAACCAGAACAACAACCAATATGCCCAATCTCCCTCTACCTCGAAGGACTATCAAGAACAGGAAAAACCGCTTGGGCCAGAAGTCTCAGATGAATCAACAACTTCTGTCACGCCCTCATTTTTACAAAACATAAATAAAAGAATCTCAAACATTAAGTAAGTTAAAAAGATAAAGATTTCCATAAATTATAAGGATTTCCATAATTAGAGTACATCCTTAGCCCAATGGCTATCAAATGTTTGGGCACCCTTGCCCCAAAGGTGCAATCAAATAATAAAGTTTGGGCACCCTTGCCCCAAAGGTGAAATCAAAATAACATCCCATAAGTTATTACAAATCCATAGTCCAAAGATAGAGAAAAGATTAGAGTTACAATATCATCTCCCCAAAAGAAAAGTTAATGCATTGAAGATGAATAAAATAACTCCATGCCATGTATGCTCATCATCCAAGTCATGCACTCCAAACCATGCACGATCAAAGCTGGGTACCTGAAAATGATAGGGTGAGCACACTTGCTCGTAGGAGAACTATTCTACTAACGCTAGGTGTATGAATATGATGCATGCACATGGAGGCTAAGATATATCAAATGGATACACCAATGTGAGTGACGATAACCGAATCATGAGTGAAAGGGTTTAAAAACATCAAAGTACTCCAATGATTTGCCAAGTATTCAAACACTACCCAAGTATCCATTTCATTTTACTCAACAATCCAAGTTTACCACACAAGCCCCAAAAATCAAGTTTTAACAAAAACACAATGGATAGTCCCAAAAATCTCATTTCTCACTTCTTTCATTGACAAAAAAAAAAAATCAACATTTCATTAATACTAGGGATTTAATCCCTCTGCCGGATTCCATAGGCTCCGCGTGCCTCTGCCGGATTCTGTAGGTTCCGCGTGCCTCTGCAGCGTTCTATGGGCCCCGCGTGCCCCTGCCGGGTTCCATAGGCTCCGCGTGCCTTTATACAAAAATTTGTCAAATGATGGCATTGGTTTGAAACGTCTCATTACCCAATATTCCATTCAAAATCCATTTTCTCCAAGTTCATTTCACCACTTCACACCTTTCGATAAAATGTGCTACGCACACACCCACACACGCTTTCTAAAAACCACCAAACGTTCATGTGAGATAAGATGACATATTTACTTATAAAATCATAGTTCTCGAGTCAAAACATGGTTGAAAGTGATGCCAAAAGTCGATTTTATGAAGGAATAAGCGATCGGGGACCAAACGGATATCAAAGAGTGACCGAAAACCACCCCAAAAACAGGGGCAGTGGCTGGAAATTACTGAGGCAGCACTATATGAACAGTAACAGTGCAGATTTTCACCCTTAGGGTGTGGAATTTCAACCCAATCACAAATGAGATACCTTAGGTTCAAATTAGAGATTCTAGGTAACAATTAAACATGGAGCCAGGTCAATTTCACTCCCAATTTCACCAAACAACAAGCAATTTCATAGATCAAAGAATCAAAGTGGGAAAAAACCCACACAATTGGGGAAAACATGAATTCCAATGAAATTGTGGCCAAGACCAAGATATATGCAATAAATCAGAAACATACAACTAGAGAGAGTAGAAATTGTTCCCCTACCTCAAGGTTTTGCTTGAAAATGGAAGATGAATGAAACCCTAAGTGTAGAAACCCCCAAATTCCGAATTTGGAGTTCTTGGTGTGAATACACGGCAACCCAAGCTCCGTAGAGTGCGTAGAACGCGAAAATGGCCTAGGTTCTTGAAGTGGTTGAGTGAGAAGGGAGAAATTTGAGCTTGGAAGGTGTAACAATGGAGGAGAGAGAGGGGCCGATCGGTGGAGGAGAGAGGGAGAGTGAGATATTTTGATTATTTGCAAACTTCCCTCACACACTACCTATTATAACCCCCTAATTACAGCTCACACCCAAATGTCACTTGTGTATATGATATGTGACCACAATACTTATTTTCATAAACCAAACTTAAGTAAAGATTTTGAGTTTTCTTTACTTTAATTTATTTATGAAAATAAGGAAGTACCCCCATTTGGAAACAATGGCATTTCCAAAATTTTAATCACATCAAAGTCTCATCCCCTCACTTTTAGTACAAAACCGAAAAATAGCACATTTTTCTCCAAATAAAATGGGTGAAAGATGACTTTGCGTTACTCAAAAATAACTTCCGATTATACCGTTGTGATTAGAAAAATCCAAGGAACAATTACCGGGACTTTTTATCGGTCAAATCAAAACTTCTCCAAAAAGTGATTTTTTTACACGGGTCCTTACAAATTCTCAGGTAGAATAAGTTTCAAGGACTATGACCAAGACGCATGCTACAACGTCATCGATGACATCAAATACTCCACAATCCAAACTAAATTAATGAAGAATCTAGTTGGCTACCAAAGAGATTTCAACAAATTCATTAAGTTTCAGCCAGACCTATTAGTTAGAGGCGAAAAATATATTAGTTAATGGGGACAGCAGTTAGTTAGATGTGATGTCCCCGAAAATAAAAGAATGGTTTGATGTTAATGTAACCGCAGTGATGATTAATGAAAATTTTTATTAATCTAATACTTCTCTGAATCTCTTATTTAGTTACAACATTTCCCTTGTCACCAACTATTACATCTTTTGAATCATCGCAACTTTTTTGCACTCATTATTACATTCCGTAAAACATTGGAAAATTCTGGAGGATCCATAACAACAGATCCTCTCCTATCAACTTCATCTCTCCTAGCACCAACTTCCGAAACAGATGGTCTAGGATCAAGCTCCGTAAAGCTAACACCGCCTCTGCGTACATCAACCTCAAATACACTAAGACGACCTCTACGTTCTTCAACAATTGACCCACATTCTCCAAAATCTCCTAACAACATATCTCTCCTCTTTTCCGGCAAACCCAATGACATAGTTCAGGACAAAATTAGAACAACTTTACTAGGAGCACAATGCCATACATCAACATTCTCTCTGGTGTATTTTTTAGATAACACCACAATAGATGACGGTCTCATAGTTTGCTCATCCGGCATCTCGCTAGTAGAATACTTCAAATACCCCTTCATTTTACAATTGGTTACACTCCTTTTAATATTAGAATTTTCGATACGATATTTAATAACCCACTAACCTGTTTCTCATTAAGCGAACAATATCCATTCCCGTAGTAGATTAACTCGCACTGACAATCAACAGGGAATGCAAATTACACCTTCAAACTATTGCTCCCATCTAACCTCCGAAACATTGACCCTCACAAGACCATTTGCGTTGGGGGCGCAAAGGGGTGAATATTTTATCAATATTTTATCCACTTTAATACTGTTTTTACCCATTCTTAACCTCAGCTACAAAAACAAATTAGGCGACGCAAGTTCGATACAACTGAAATCACTTGTTGGAACACCTTCCACAACACCTGTTCTTATATCCTCTACCTCCATTAACCTGAACATTACAATATCAATAAATTCAGTAAACACTCTATTACAAAATGATTACTATACAGTTTTAAAATACATTTGGCTCCTCAATGTATATTTGCACTCTTTCCCACTGATAGAGGCAACCACTAAATATATGGCACCATTCTGAATAATCCTCACGTTCTCAACCAACGTATTTTTGTAATCTATCGCACATCAATAACACAGAAGCAATCCATAACCTCTATTCCATGACGAGGATGATCTTTGTCCTTGCCACCAATAAGCTTGAACCTCATTTTCCTCAGCATCCTAAATCTATCCGACTCATCCGGATCCACAATCCAAGTTTTTGGATTACCCTCATCGACACCGGTAAATATCTTATCAGGTGTAGGGACAGAATCTAATGGACTATTGTCACTTATAATGAACAATAGCACATGGTGCACAATAGCTTCCTCTTTTGCATCTTGCCCCAATTGCACATTCCCACTTAATTTAATGCCCTTCACAACAATTTTGTCTGATTGATGATCAAACCTTTTATTTCCTAAATTAATCCCATTTAGCAACCTCGAACAACCTTGATTATTAAAGGTAACATCCCTTAATGCTTCATCGAATAATTGTAGCTTCCTAACTCCCCTCTTAGTCCTTTTAATCAGTCTAGGGATATTTTGTACATAACGTCTGCGAACGTTTGACCGCAAGGGTGCACGGGCACGATAACTACGCCTGTAGCCACTGCCCGCCGGATTCCTCATTTTTCGAAACGCAAATGGGGTCTGAAACTGGCTGCTTCCTCCTTCCATGTTTAATAAACCACTCCAATTCTATTATCCTAACACTTTTACCCACTCTATTAGCTCTACTAACCTTTCGGTTGAGACACCTTAGCATTTAAATTAACTCCCTCTCTTCCTCACACGCTGGAACAAACTTCACCGGAGCTGTCGACCGACTCTTTTCCCACAGTCCTATTTGCCACGTCAAAAAACGATCTACACACATTTGAGTAAACTGCCCGTAATTCGGGGGATAGTCTTCTAAGCAGTACAACATTGTATGCCAATAGCGAAATACTTCCATGTCACCCCCAATCTAACAGTGTAGATCGATGCCACATGGGTAAAAGTGAAGGGGTCAACCGGTCAGCCAAAAAAAAACTATTTAAATAATAGAGAACCCCTAAAGGATATAACAAAAACACGTAAAGTGTATAAGCAATTATGCCCAAAGTAGCATAACCAAAATTTGAATGACATAACTTAAACCCCTAAATGGAATAACCAAACGAGTAAAAGAAATAACAAAACCTTTAAAGGGCATAACCATGAGGCATAACATGAGAAGGGCATAAAGTAGAACGTGTAAATATCATAACTAAAACCACAGAATAGCATAACCTTTATCTGAAAACCACAAAATGACATAACAAGAACAATTAATTAGCATAACCAAAAAGCATGACATGCCAATGGCATAACCTAAAACCCCAATATGGCATAACCGAAACTAGTAAATAGTACAACCTTTGTTTGAAAAACAACAAAATGGCATCACCGAAATAACAAATAAGCATAACTTGTACTCTCATCGAATTTTGTGCATAACATTAAATGTTAGTCAGATCGAACAGGTAATTGATTGGACATTTTTGTTTAATTAATTTTTATTTATCTGAAGTTAACCATGGTTAAAAATAGTGTGATTAAAATATTAAATCTAATTGTATGTTTCAAGTTTTATGACAAGGTTTGAATGAAATACGTTCAAATCTCCGTTAAATTAGACTATTTGAACAATCGAGGGCGTTAATATCGTTGTTTTTGTTGATTGAAATAATCATGAAAAGTTTTAGCTTGATCAAGCTTGTAAAAGTCCTTGATTGTAATGAAATTTGTAATGTTAATGATGTATATCGTCTGATGAAACGTCAATCGATACCCGATGAACTTGATATTTGGTTTCAATGTTGTTCTCTGTAATGAGTAAAAGATAGACGGTTCAGATTGTCGAAAACAAACTCTGGTGGCAGTAATTTTGGTGATAATGAAATAAATTGTGAGGCATGAAATCTGAACGGTTCAGATCGTTCATTTGAAAAATTTAAATGCTAACGGCCTCTACAATAAGTACGTTCAATACAATTTATAACGAACTAAGACTTGTGTTGTTGTTTAATGTATGGTAGCCACGTGACTGCGACACAATTCTGATGATCAACACCGTTCAAATCGTTTGTCTTAGTGATTAAATCAATGTTGTTAAAAATTAGGTCGATCGAGTTTACAAAGCATGTTCATCGACATGCAATTTGATTAATAGATTGAGTTTTTTGATTGATCAACGGTGTCTTGAAATCCGATTAACTTAATTTTTGGTACAGATAATCTAATACATGTACTTAAAATGATAGATGATTTCGATTGGCCAAATAGGTGGAGTGGGGCCCATTTGGTTCATCCGAAGTGGTTAGTTGTTTTTAGGCAAAGTTAAGTGTTATGTGATGCCATTGTTTTGAATATCCGATCATTCTCTGATCATCATAAATTTGGGTTATAGTTATGGAATGCGCAACATCTAAAATTGTAACGGTTTAGATCGATCAATTCATAAATATAGTTGTCGAAAATTATTAGAATTGTACATAGTTATAGCGCGATACGAGGACACATGAGAATTTTCAATCCCAAACCAGGACAGCTGATAAAATTCCTTACCCATACACTTCACACACAACACACGCTTTTGACCCATACTTCCCTCCCCCAATTTAAATCTCGGGTGCCCTAAATCCTCTCCCCCTCTACCACATCACCACCATATCTCCTACCAGTGACGCCACCGATCCACTCCACCATCCCCCACCACCCACGGCTTGGCCTGGCATCGCAGATAATATCAGATCTGGTCTCACATACGAGTTTGGGATGGATGATGCATCATGAGTTTCTCTATCTCTATTTGTCCTTCTGTCATGTCATTATGTCTCTCCCTCTCTCTTTAAGATAGTCACCGACCCACATAAACACACACAAACCAAAATCATTGTGGGTGAGGGGAGAGAATAGGGTATTAGAACTGGATTCTGTGGTTTTGTGTATCAAGAGTTAATTTTTTTTTTTTTGTTTAAATTTTTATGTGCAATGCATGTGGGATTGTTGAAAGTTTAAAAAATGGATGGACGTTTGAATGTGGTTAAATTATGTCCGTAAAAATATATATTACCAGATTTCCTTTTCTGATGAAAATGGATGTTTCACTAAACCACTTGAATTCAATGTTGATCCACTGTGTAAATTTGTTAAATTTTTCATGACTGGCGGTCAATCGATTCAGTAATTGATTGGTACAAGTATTTAGGTTTAAACATTTGCCTAGTTTGTATAATAATATTTTTTGTAATTTGTTGCATCAATAAGTGACGGCATGTACTTCGTGTACAATTTATATGGATGTTGGTATAAACAACCAAATCCATTGGCAATTGACTGAGGTTATGCCTGATTTGGGTAATTTTAGGTACTTTGGATTTTTCAAAAAGGATGGTACTTTGAAACAAAGAGCCCCAACGTCCTTCCTCATATACAAGTAATTCATCGTGCCACTTGTTAATATCCCTATAGGGCATACTTATGTAAACTTGTGTGACTATCTCATATAATTCATGGTTGCATTAGAAAACAAGAGTACAAGAAATTGAAAGAAGATGGTAGCAGCAATCTCACAAATGAGGTGAAAGTTACAACTTTTGGGTTTTTTGCATCTACATGTTATATGTTTTTTTTTTCAAGAGAAAATGTAATGGTTGCAGGATAAGGTGGACATCGGGCATCGATGGAAGAACCTACAGGAGGAGGAGAAAAGAAAGTTTGTGGATGAGGCAGCATCGGCAAATGTATTACTCACCAATCTTAAAGCACTGGCTCCGCGTCCTAGGAAGGTGAGTATAAAATATTTGTAATCGTAACTTGTCAAATATGAAGGCACACAATTTAAGAATACTAAATTGGTTGGTGGGATGTTGAATTATAGTGGAAGGTGTAGACGTGTATTGCATTAAACCAAATTGTAGAGATTGTACGTAAATTTAGTGAGGAACAACGCACTGCCATGAAAGCCATTAGATTGGGTGGAATACTGGACCTTAGTTGTACAAAACTAAACCACGAGATATGCCAATGGTTAGTGTATTCACAATCTCTTTTTTCCTTTTCTCAACCAACAAAACTGATCAACATGGTTTCATGACCGGACATTTGTTATGACGGAATCCCACGTAGGAGAGTGTTTGGGCATTAGCGGGCAAGGCAAAATTGTGTCAATGAATAGTCCACAAGCTTATCCTAAACTATCTAAACTTCTTGGAGTCACTAAGGGGTTTGTACAAATTAGTAGGTTGTTAGTATATTTGCTATCAGCAAAGGTGGCAGATGAGGATTTTTAGAGGAAATTTGCCTTATACATATTGGGATCATTATTATGCCCAACCACAAAGCCTGTTGTTCATGAATCATTAATTCATTTGGTTAGTGATGTTGGTGCTTTGGAGAATGTTAATTGGACGAGGATTACTCTAGACTTTCTATGCAAGGCTATCTGGGGGCAATGGACTAACAATCGTGTACACGCAAACGGTTGCCTATTCCTCCTATTGGTATGTGCAATATTTGTGCATTAAAAGCATTGTGGTCATACATTATTTTCATTGTTTATCTCATTGCTACACTTTTGAACACCTTCATCTTGAAACACAGGTTTCTATTTAGAGCGCGTGTCGCCAACTGCTTTTCAAATCCCTCGGACCAATCCTTGTCTACTTGTTTGGGGTGATAGAGAAATCAAGGATGTGTTGAGGCAGTTTAAAGATATTGGAGGTTACAAGGAGGGGGTTAGAGTAAATTTTATTCGGGACATAGAGAGTAAGGAGGAGGGAAAAGGAAAAAGCAGTGGTAACGACGATAGCTCGTCTCAAATTCCAAATGCTGACATAGCTCATATGAAATCCGCTGTGAATAATATTGTTGCTATACTAGACCGGCAAACAAGGGTAATTAAGAGGGTTTTTGCTTTTCAAGTGGCTAATAACCACCATGATGTACCCAATAATCAACAAGTGTGCAATAAGCACCACCATGTCCAAGTGAACCAAACGACTCGTAGCCCATACACAATAGAAAGAACATCAACACCCCGCACCTTTGGAAGTCAAAAGGGTGTTCGCGAAGAGAGTATGAAAGGCGAGGCAAATGGTATTGAAGAAAAACTATACGGTCCGATATTTCCTTCAAATGAATTTGATGGTCTTAGGAATACTCCTCAGGGGAAGATCCATACCCCCAAGATGAAGAATGAAGATGGCAAATATAAATTGAGACATTCTTTGTGTCTTGGTCAATATGAACCTCACATGCCAAGTTGAAGAAGAGTGAGCTTGTATGTTCACCCTATACCAGGGATGGTCGCAAGAAGAGGATCCCCACGAAAAATCATGGGCTTGTTGAAACACCCATTGATGTGGATGCCGAAAAGTTGGATGTCAACTTTTCCTATTGTATGAATCTAAATTTCAACTCTTTATATGTTGTTGGTTTGCTGTATTTGTACTATGGATTTGAGTGGTATTTGACTTGTTGTGCAATCCATTAGATTGGTGGGTTAATGAACCATTTAAAATCAATCAAATTTGATGCTCCATATCATGTGGTAGAGTTGAATCCACAAACTTCCTTAGTTTGTACAAAATGGGGGATTGAAATATTGAAGGATTACACAATCAACCGAAGGCCCAAACCATTAACAGCCGAGGAAGAACTGTTGAAGAATTTTATTTTCGATCCATCTAGGGAATTTACAGGGTAAGTTTTGTAATATATATGGTGTATTGTCCATCTTTTCATACTACGAGTTTACTGATTTTACCTCTTGATGCATGTAGCGATCCATATGTCAACATTCAATTGTTAGGAAGGGATAGGGATTTTGCCACCCATCGTGAGTTATGTTGTTTGAAACCAAAAGAATGGATAACTGACACGATTAGTTTTTGTACAATTTTTGACACGTGGTTGTGGTTGGTTGGAGTATTTAAATTTTTTGTATGTATGTCATTTCTTTTTGGCTTGTGTGGTTATTCTTGTGCCAATTCATAAATTATAAATTTGGTTGCTATCCATTGACGAATGCCCAAAGGTCCATGCATCTTGACAGGTGCCACACGACATGGTATTTCCTGATGCTTCTAGTGGTGAGTAAAGGAGTTACAAAATTTGTCCTCCTATCTATCCATTATTTTTTTGGGGTATTTATTTTTCTCATTTATTGTGCAGCAGAAGATGTTACAATATCCAAAACATAATAAAACAGAACTTAGAAACTTGTGTCGTACGTACTCGAGAGATCACCACTTCACTGCTAACCTTTCAACATGCACTTCGGTAAAACTTCAATATGGAATTGGTACTACTACTTCTATGAAATGTAGTTAGTGGTAGTATATTTGAACCCTTTTTTTTTGGGTTTTTGTCATGTATGTCTGTAGATATACATACCACTTAACTCCAATAACAATCACTGGATTTGCATGAAGGTTAACATAGGCAAGCAAATTACTTACTTGTTTGATTCAATGCCATGTGGTCCATCAAACTCCAGACACTTGAATCTTGCAAGTGTAGTGGTACGTGTAAGTCGTCACCTATAGCGTGTTATGTCATGCCACTCTCCAATTGACATGCCCAAACTTCAATCACCATACAGATGGGGATACTTCATGGGCAAGATTTTTCTAAGTTTAAGGTTATGAATTGGGAAAGGCAACCCTTGCAGCATTACTTAGACATGTAAGGAATAGGGTTATTTTGCATGATTTTTTTTACTTATGTTGCGAACTTGCAATACTAACACGTTTTTGCAACCCTTGTAGCATTACTAAAAATAATTTATGCTGTGAATTGTAGGTCTGACTATGGGCTGTTTGTAATCAAATTCATGCAAAGTTTTGATTACCCACTTGGTGTACACATGGTTAGTGTTTCATGCAAGTAAATCACCCCGTATTGTTTGTTGATGTTGAAAATTATTAGTTCTGGTGTTAAAGCTCAATTAGTACTTGGTATTGCAGATGGACAATAGTGAAAATCCAATGTTGTTAATGGATTTGCTATATGACATGAATAATTTGTCAAAATTAAAATTAGAAGGACCAAAGTGGTTGCCCTTGCAAAATTGAAGGGATATATAGGCAAATCACTCTTATTGGCAGGTCGTGTTGATTTATGGGGAAGTTGTTGTAATACGAATATGTAATATGGGCACAAAATCGATTTGGCATTCGATTGTTGGACTGTAAGTATTCATGTAAATTGCAGTACTGGTTGTTGGCTTTGATCCTCCCTGTGTGAGAACTATTCCTTGCTTACATGTACAAATTGGGCAATGATGATTGAAGTCATTTTTTTTTTTTGCATATTTTTTGTACTTATGGTGGCGGGGCAACCTTAGTTGCAGCCATATGAGTACATAAATAAATCTACAATTCCTGAGCCCTATTTAAGTGTTGAAGCGTACTCGAGTGTGTCTTGTGTTGTGTGTTGGTGCAGAAGTGTGTGGTCTAAATTGTGAGACTTATGAGCTGTGCCATCTCTTTCAACACATTCCTCCAAATTTTCTTTTCCAAAATCAGTTTAAATATGTTGTTAATTTCACCCGCACAAACAATCGATTCGACATTCGATTGTTGGACTGTGAGTATTTCGTATCTGAATTGTTGGACAAACAAATTGAACTTGCAATTTAATTTACTTTTGTAAAATCAGCAAAGTGACGCATAAATAAATTAGTTGAGGGAATAGGTTTTTAAAAATTGACCCAAGGGAGCTAGTTTCATAAAATTTCCCTGAGTGATAATTTTTTTCTGTTTTGGCCCAACTAATGGGAGTTATTTAAAATGGGTCAACTAATCTAATCTATTATTTTGAAATGGGCCGAGTATTGTAGTCCTTTAAAATGGCCCAAGTAATCTAGTCTTTTAAATGGCCCAACTATTCGACTTCCTTTAAAAGGCCAAGTAATCTAGTTTTTTTAAATGGGCCATGTATTCTAGTTTTTTAAAATGGCCCAAGTAATCTAGTTTTTTAATATAGGCCAAATCTTATATTTTTTTAAGTTGGCCCAAATTGGATACCAAGATATGGTAATTGTCATGTGACCCCGTCCCACTCCCTCCCATCTACTATTCCCCCTTAAACCCATCAACTTTTTCAATTTCAAATTTTGAAATTTTGAAACTACCATTCCCACTTTCCCATCTACCATTTCCCCCTTAAACCCATCCACTCCCTCCCCCTTATTCAACAATTTGACAGGCTCTCTCTCTCACTCTCATGTACAAAAACTACCACCACAGAAACGACATCTCTCTCTCTCTCTCTCAGTTTTAGCTGCTGCAGGAAGCATAGTACGTCATCGTCCACTTAATCGTGAGGGATGACACTATGTGGGTGTTTGCCTTTGATATACAAAATCACTACAAATTTTTCATTTAATCGTCCACTTAATCGTTATGTATTCCGTTCAATTTGTTAGAAATTGCCTACAACGTGTTTGATAAAATGTTTAAACCAACTTTATATACACACACCGTCTCTCTCTATGCTCTTTGTTTGACCTTGAAAGAACCGTAAAACATGAACTCTCTCCCTCTCTCTGATTTGTGGTTGTTTGTTAGATATTGTAGTTGAAATATGTCTTGTTCCTCCACCATTAATTACAGGGGTGGTGATGGGGACATGGTGCCTTTATATGACCCAACACCAAACTGTTATTGTGGTGTCAAGGCCGACCT
>CM037152.1:18621516-18669016 GCA_020921065.1 Vaccinium darrowii
CAACAAAAAAAAAAAAAGAATGAGATTTATAAGTTAAGTCATTACATTCATCCGAAATAAAATGAGAGCTTTGTTGTTACAAACTTATCTACCAAAAATATAAAGAGTTCGTGAGATGATTAAACTGGTCATTTCTTAGATGCAGCACACTCCATGCACACTGACTCATGCTCCGTTGTAAGTACCTGAAAATAAAAGGGGTGAGCATTCACTTCGCCTAGTAGAGGTTCCCTTTTTATTCTCAATATATATATACATGTTCATGGAATGACAAAATAATTAGGAAATAACTTAAAGAAATTACCTACACCTAGACACTAAAGTCAAGTACACAACTCTATCATCATGAACTCCGAATTAACGATTTCCCACACGGACGTACCCTTGCACTCTGAACGATATTGACTTCAAACCATTAACTTCAAGTTTTCCTCTCACGGAAATAACATGCCTAACACATCCACTATTCTCGTTTCTCGAATATTCATTTGAAGTTTAACCCATTGGATACAACATTGCTCTCTAAACCGCATCAACTACATCACAAGTTCTTACTATAATACCAACGCACTTTGAAAGTTCTCCATAAGATTTCAAATCATTTAACTTGGTTACATTCTGGGTATTCATCATCCCATGCATTATTCCACAAACTTCCCGAGTAAGTGTGACCCCGTACTTTTCTCAATCAACATTCCAGGCATGGATGACCTGTACCCCCTTTTTATTATAAAGCAATATTCCTCTAGCAATCGATCAACATTTCGGATGTCACACACTTCATAGATTTCTCAAAAGATATTCCAGGTATATAGTACCCCGTTCCTTTCTCGACAAACATTCCGGGTATAAGAGACCTTGTTCATCGCTATTCAATACTTTATATATATGTTCAACACATTTTTCATGTATCCGGATACCCAACGAGTGCTCATGTATCCCATGGATACTCACGTGTCCCACAAGTACCCAACTGTGTCTCGCGTGTCCCACAAGTACATCTAATCATAACACGTGTAAATAATTTAACTAATGATTTGAAGTTAAGGGTCCTCCGACATAATACTCATAACGTCCCTTTTTCATTTATAACCTTTGCTCTCGTCGAGTCCGATGTTCACACAATATACCCATTTTCCTATTGTGTCCAATTTTGTATCCAACGCGTCTCAAATTTACTTTGATTACATTACATTAAGGAATAACTTTCACGTCTCATCCAAAAGAGGGCCTAGCACCATTTCGGGCTGTTTGGACCCCGATATCACCCGTTTTAATTACCAAAACCTTTCGTCAAGCTGTCTCGCTCACTCGATTCCTTAACCCATTTCATCACATAAGTTCATGAGTAAAAAGAAATTATCACGACAAACAAGCAAGTAGGCCAAGCGATTGTATATTACTGACTACTAATCTGTCAAGTAAGTTTCTAATCACATTCTCAAAATTAATTAAGTCTAAGATAAATCCTCAAGTGCATCACACAAGTTCTTCAAAGAAGAAGCATAACGAATGATCGACGAGAACTAAATGAAGGACACAAACGAAGCCGAAACTATGGACAGAAACTGGAAAATTTGTCCGGACGGTCATGACCCCGTTCGGAGGGAAATCACAGCAGTAGCAGTCCGAAAACCACGAGCAATAGATGCACATATTTCTAAGAAATGCTCAACTGAGCCGCAAATAACTAAACCAAGTTCTAAGTTCATCCAAATCATGTACAATGTAATAATCTACCAAGTAATTTAAGACGGAAAGGTATGAGGAGTATAAGTCAAGGTAAACATCACATTAAAATTACTAAGTAATGGGATTTCAAGTGGGTTTCTTCAAACTCCAAAAGATTTGCTTCAAACAAGAGATATACACATACACACAATTCACAAGCATCAAGCAAGTGTAGCAAATCCCCCTACCTCGGTTATAGAACTCCAATTTTTTTAGCTCCAAGAGAACCCTAGCCCTTCCAAATTTTCGGATTCCATCATACCCAAAGCTTGAATACGAAATTGCCGGGTCTTGTGGCCGAATACGTAACAAATGTGTAGTGGATCTATGGTTCTTTCATGATTTTGGAACGAAATTTGGAGAGAGAGAGAGAGAGAAGCCAAGAGAGGTGGAGAGAGAAGGGGCGTCGGCTGGAGAGAGGAAGAGGGGAGGGATTTGGATTTTTCTTTTTCTTTTTCTTTGTTCTCTCTCTTTCCCGACCACACACACACACAAATATAAGTGATAACAACACTTACACCCCCCTCTACAAGTTAATGTGTCACCCTCAAGCCCAACTAAAGTCACAATTACACATTTACCCCATTTAACATATAAGAGAAAACAAATAATAATAATAAATAAAATTAACACTTTACACTTTTCCCCTATTTATTTTTTTCGAAATATCTTTTTTTTTTTTTTTAAATTACGGGTCCTTACATAAACTCTATACTTATGCTTCGGGATTTGGTTTTTCGTTGTTAGAACTTGTTGACTGTTTTCAGTGAGAATGTAATATTTTGACTTTGACTATTCAAAGGGATAAATGTATGACTTTGGTTTTGTCCCACGTGGATTTTATTATATTTTTGTGTTATAAAATTTGAGGGCGTGACATGGAGTGTGGTTGCAAAACATTGGAGTTTATCGATCACGAAGTTATTTTCCCATCTTTGTTTTATACTTTTGAAAGATGGTTTTGTAACTTCAATTTATTAATTTTTTGACTATTTGGTTATTGTAATAACTTTTAAACTTTGTATTAAAATATTTGGGGTTATGGACGCTAGTGGATGGAACTTGGAATGGTGGGAGTGTATTGTGTTGACTTTGACTATTCGAAGGGATAAATGTATGACTTTGGTCTTGTCCCACGTGGATTGTATTATATTTTTATGTTATGAAATTGAGGGCGTGACATGGTAGATGATGTAAGACCCTGACCACATGCTAATTTTGAAACGGGTTTTTGTAATGGTTGGCCAATGGCCAAACAAAAAAAACACATTCCAATATACTCCAACAAACAATAACTTTCAAATTAAAAAAATGCCCTTAAGTTATAAATTTTTGTAAAAAATAAGTACAACACACACTCTAATACACGATACTCCCTCTGTCTCATAAAGTTTGTCCGGCGCGGAGTAAAAGGACTCAAAAAATTAACTTTTGTCAGGAAAAAAATAAATTTTTTTGCTCAAATTAATTTTTTTGTTCAATTATTTTTTGGACAAAAAATTAACTTTTTTTTGAGACCTTGGACTCTGTGCTGGACAACCTTTATGGGACGAAGGGACTAGTATTTAAGATTTCCATCCAACCAACTGCTTTTGTTAGTTGATGGCACCTTTTTTACCATTTGGGTGGCCACATGGTAAGCATGTTCCAACGAATTTATTTTTGTCCTTTGACTTTGAAAAAAAAAAATTGCTTTCTAACACTCTCCCTCTATTCCAAAATAAGTGTCCACTACGTAATTATGTGTCTTTTTCAAATTAACAAATTAAGTACTTCAGTGTATCGTTTTTAAAACTTTTTGACACCCGAATTAATTTTTTCATTTCAAAAATGGTTAGACGGAGTATGGGACACTTATTTGGGAACGAAGGCTATTTTTTTCAAAAAAATATCTACAACTCACAACCAAGTTTTTCTTCCCACCTGCAAGCCCAATATATTTTCTCAAGTCTATTTATACCACACCTCCACTATGTCTCAATATTACACATATCCTGAGCGATGAGTAGAAAATATTATATATGTATGTATGCATGTATGTATTATGTCTCTCCCTCTCTCTCTAGAGCGAATTCACATTCTATCTCCTGTCGACAAATTCGTTTTCTTTTCATATTTCAACACCACTTTAACAATGACTTTGGGAGGTCATTAAAGTATCAGCAAGATTTTGGACCTATCTCATCCAATACCCCCGGCACACGTAAGCATTATTAACTTATTTCCAACTAAGTCCGCTTATTTATCTAACACGTGTATTCATTCTGACTTGTAATCGAATTTTTACAAGGCCGATGCAAGCTACGTCGGGGTCGCCGAGCATGTTTGTAGTCCTCTCCCGCACCCATTAGGACCCGGACTTCGCTGGTTTTGAGTCCGAATGAATACAAGTATCCCAGTTTGGTTCATTGAAGACCTGTGAAGTCTGATATGGTTTTGAGTCCGAATGGATACAAGTATCCCAGTTTATGTATATGACTTTAAGGTGTAATTCCATATTTAGAAACTTAATTCCATATCAGTTTATTGGTAGAGAGGCAAGACTATTTTTACCATCCACTCATTTAAACACAAGTAGTACCACCAAGATAGTTACCTATCTTTACCGGAAGAACAAAAAACAAATTAAAAAACCACTTAAAAATTCCCCATCACTACCGCATGGTGTAATCACCAAACCCAATAAGTAGCAAGTTGTTGACTTGAGTTACAGTTCAACATTACAAAAGTACCATTTTTAATCCAAGGAAATCATCATTGAAACAACAAAAGTCTTGTACCAGTAGCAAAACACCAACCAAACTAATCACATGTTACTCTCCATACTCCTGCAACAACAGCAAATAAAAATGAGTGTATCGAGTACTAATGGGTAAATGCAAAATGTGAAGAAGGGATTAGAATCGATTCTCCAATCAATTTAACATAGCAATTAAAATGCAAGGGAATATTACGTACCATAAGACTAATCATCTTCGTCCTCGTCATCGCCCTCACTTTGACTTTCACTTTCATCGTCATCCTGAGGTTCACTTTCCTGATCATCACCATCACTTTCATCACCATGAGTTTCACTTTCCTCCTCTTCCTGATCATCAACATCACTTTCATCATCATCCTTGACTGCCTTGGAGAATTCAACACCATTGCCCTTCTCGATGCCTAGTTTTTTTCTCAATCCTCGTCACTCTTTGAACCATATCCAATTGACTTTTCTCCAATCTAACCTGTCTTTTCTTGATATCCAGCAACAAATCAAAGGCATCGCTTATGTTCTCATGAATAGAAAGTAGGAGGTCATTGTTCCCTTCCACCGTTGCGAGATTAGGGCATTTACTAACTTGATGCAACTTGCTTTGCCCTTCGGACTTCCCAAGTGTTGCATGCCCTAATGGACTCTTTTGGACGTGCTAGTCATCATTCGGATCAACAGCAACCTTGTACTCATTCAACATAAGATTAGTCAACAATACTCCAAGGGGAAGTGAGGCAACTAAATTTGTATTGCAATATGCCGCATAAATACGACAAAACCACAACAGGGCTATATCCGGGGGTGTTCCATTGTATATTGCAAATATCATGCGAGCCTGCTCCTTAGTTAGATTGCGATGTGGGGGTTTCAGGTTCACATTCCACCAAAATAGATGGTGGAGAAACTCGAAGTCTCACTCCAAGTCCCGCAAGTAAATGATGTTTCTCTCATTTGGTTCGCAACCCGGTTTTAACATCGTCGGCCATACTTCCTTCCAAGCGGGCTTCTTCTCACCTTTGCTAAAGGGGAAGCGTGATTCATTCGGTAATGGTCGATTGAACTTCCCAAACTTAGCAAGGGCATCCGGAGTCACAACAATCCTAACCCCGCGCACAACGCTCATCAGTCTCTCCTTAACAATGTCAACTGTAGATCTGTCAATCCTTGCGAAAAACTCCCGGACAAGGGACAAATTGGCACTTCTCTCAATTGTACAAATGGGTTCCAATCTACTTGTCGACACGTGTGGGATCTGTGAGCCAGTCAATTCCCATATCGCCACAAATCTCTCACATATAACTGGACGAGTAGCATAGGAACCTAGGTGCCTGTTGACATTTTAATTCCTTCCACTATGTTTTTGTGTAAGGTAGTCCTAGTCTCACTGGATTCATTCGATAACACAGGGACATCGTTAGATTGAACTTGCCTTTTCGATTTACGAGTTTGGGTCGGTGCCTTGGGCTTCCTTTTTCGTGTCTTGATGATGGGGTTCATGATCTGCGATGACATGGGAACATCCTTAATTACATGTAGCTTGCCTTTTCGAGTTACATGTTTGGGTCACCTCAGCCATCCTTTTACGCGTGTTCATGACGGAGCACGTGCACCTCAAATATATTAATAACCACAATTATAAGTTAATGGTAATTGACAATGAATTGAATAAAGCACATCCATAAATCTATGTAGGGGAATCAACAATTGAAGCCAATCATTGTCAGTTCATCACGTTGATCAATTTGTCAATCGATTAAAATCAGGGTTTCTACAGTTGATAAATTTACAAAGATATCCCTAGCCATGTTATATCACATAGATAGTATGTATCACATTAATGATGAACACATTAACAATTTGGCCTCACACATTAACATACCATGGCCTTTACTTGAAAACCAAATTTGAAATTTGGAAAGAAAAAAAAACCATTCTGTTTTGTTATATAGATGCCACTTCATCATTCTGATCAGTTGGTCAATTGATTAACAACAGGGTTTCTAGAGGTAGATAAATCTACAAAGATATCACTAGCCATGCTATATCACATAGATAATATGTATCACATTAATGATGAAGACATTAACAATTTGGCCTCTCACACATTCACATGCCATGGCCTTTACATGAAAACCTAACTTGAAATTGGGAAAAAAAAACCATTTTGTTTTGTTATATAGATGTCACTTCATCATTCTGATCAGTTGGTCAATCGATTAACAATAGGGTTTCTAGAGGTAGATCTCGTTTATATATTTCGTACGAACCAAATCTGGAATACACAAGCATAGAAACACAAATGTGACAATGTACTTTACTGTTCACACTATCATATCCAAGAATCATCTTAAACCCATATGAGAAAAAGAAACAAATTACAAGGTTCAAAATATTACATGAAATTCAAATTCAACCTTACAAAATTTGTTTTTTAATAAAAAAAAAGGACATCCAACCAAGCGGTTACTCCTTCGATTTGAACTTCAAACATGTACACTTGTCGTGACCTATGGTCTGGCACACTCGACACTTCCTGGCCTTTCGAGTTCCTTTATTTTCAGCGTTATTCCCAAGGTTTCCTTTTGTCTTGACTAACATTGGATCTCCCACGCCAAATCGACTACCTACAGAACTTGGTTCCCCCCATCTAATGTACGCAGCTTCTTTACCTTCTCCCAACGGTCCCTCATCCAAGATGTCATTTCATGAGAGACTTGCCTAACATGTTGAAATGACTCATGCGCATGCGATGCATAGAATGACATCAAGTTATAACCCGAACTCAATATTCCATACCGTGCCATAGAGGTCATACTTGGAGATATTTGCCCAACAATGGGTTGTTGAGGCCTTGCACGCCTCGTCCATCGTTGCATGATTAAGCTATCAGGAATGGCAAGTAAGTGTTCATATTTCATGATCGAAATCATGTGGCAACATGGTAGGCCAAATGACTCAAACATCAAACAACAACATTTAATTTGGTTATCAACTGGATAATACTCCACCGTCCAATTACATTCCCGGCATGCGTAATGCTCAAGGTAGTACAAACGATGAACTTCTCCCTCATCAACGTGATTAGCCACAACCAATACACTTTCGCGTAGTATCTCATCCTGAAACAATTTGAATATACATTGTGTGTAAACCTCACTCCCATGTCTCTCTAAACTTTGTAATTGCATGATTAAAACGGGGGTACTGTGCTCTGTCGCCGTTTCAGCCTCCGCATCGCCAACGCGCATCCTATCTAGACCATGGTCATATTGTTCAACAAATTCAAATAGCCGCAACCGGACTTTTAAGAACTACTTCAAATAACTATTCAGACCTTCACAACGCTGAGTGCTCCTCATCCTGGCAAAAAAATATCCAAGAAGACATGCCTTAGCCCATCTTTCGCAGTCGTTGTAAGTCTCCAACACCCAACTATTTGTCTCTAATTGGTAATGTGACACCACTTGAGACCACATTGCTTCGAATTCTTCCGCATGATATTCCTTAAGCATCAGTCTTGTAAAGTTGGAGACAAATTCAGGTGTGTGGACATTTTTACAAGCATTTCGCTCCAAATTCCACGTACATAGATGATGCCTCGCACGTGGAAATATGTTTCTAATGGCATATTGTGAATTGCCAAATCCCCTTCAGTGATAACAGATATCAATTTTTTACCATCCATAGCCTCCACAAACGTCGAAAGAACTCATTGATACGTTTCATCGGTCTCACTTGCCAACAAGGCACAACCAAATATAGTGGTTGTAAAATGATTACTAACACCCGCCAATATGACAAATGGCTTCTTGTAAGAATTGGTTCGATAGGTTGTGTCAAACACCAACACATCCCCAAATGCAGCATAATCCATCCGTGACCTCCATATGTCCAAAATAGTGCCTCCAACCGGTCATTATCATAAATGGTGTACTAGAAAAAAAATATGGGATTGGTTTTCCCTTTACCAGAAAGATACCCCAATGCATCCTCAGCGTCCCCATCGTTAAGTGCTGCTCTGCGCTCCCTATACAGTTTATTGCGCAAATCTCGGCTTGTGTACCCCACATTCTGAAAACCCCCTGACTGACATGTCACAAAGTCCATAATCTGACTTTGCTTCATGCCTACATTTTGCATGGCATTTGCTTTAGCATGGTCCGCACTTTTACACATCTGTGCGATCGTAAAAATGGAACACAATGTGGGGCTACTAACGCATGATGACGGAGACTCACAAAGTCCGTAACAATGTACGTTGCAGTTTGCCTCTCATAACGGACATGGAATTTCGCACCACAATCCGTTCTCGTTTCAGCCCTATGACGTCTAGTCCGATTTTCCAATTGTAAGTATTGCTTATGTCTTTTACCTTGCTTCAAACAAACCCAAACCCTAAACCTTACCTTCGGATCATTATCCTTTAGGGGTTTACGTTTACATTTGAATTGTAGAAAAAATGTGCCTCATCCTCCGTACGAAATTTCATTTGCATAATTTCACCGTCAGTGACCCTATCCAAAATGTCATCTTCTGCAATCGATTGTACCCCTTGCCTTTCCATATTCCCATTGACATTGTTATCGACGAATGTGTGACTATCTGCATTCCTAGGGGAAGACTCAGATTGTGATTCAGATTCGTTAGAATCCATCTTCGCACCAAATCCCTTGGCCCTACTACTAGGACTCTCCATCACCCCTACATAATAAACCAACTTCATCTCAAATTTTGTTCAACTATACAATTAGTAAGTAAGTAACATAGCAATACTTATATGTCATATAATGATATAATAGACAAATTTGGAAATACACAAACTATTTTCTCTAATATGGCTGACTTCGATACAAGACACTAACACTACAGTACAACTCTCTACAATTCCCATCCCGCCAATCTTTTAAGTTAGGCTTATCTCTCCTTGTCATTTCTCTTTTCCGATAACTCAAACCACTATCAATTCTATTTCAAGTCATCGTCAAAAAATTTCAAATTAAAGTTTAGCAAAGATAAGATAATAAGCACGTGCCTTGACATTATTTTTAATGCATAGTTGAGTCTCGCATCGAGATCACACATCCAAAAAATGGATCAGAAGCGTTGGAGAGAGTAACTATTTAATAGGCTAAGAGATAATTTATGAAAGTGAGAGAGAGAGAGAGAGAGAGAGAGAGAGAGAGATGAACGAAGTAATCTAGAGCCCAAAAACTGCCCAACTCTAGCTCTTGCCCTAAACCCTGACAATGGTATCTACACTCACTCGTTTGCTATCAAGGCATTGTAGTGGGGAAACTCGGATACGCTAAAAATCACTTTCATAACCTTAAAAAAGTTAGACACCAAACTAGTGTGTGCTGCCACAAAATATGAAATGTTGGTAAGCAACCCCAAGGTTTTTTTTTGGGTAAGCAACCCCAAGTTAGATTGAGACCAGACTTAACACTACACACATTACTGTTAGATCACTACATCAAAACAAATAAAAATCCCAAAATTTCTAGCCGCCTCGGAAGTCAATTAGATAAACAAGGTGACCAGTCAACCTTGACAGGAACAGAGCCTTTCACAGAGCTGACAATATTCGTTTTGGGACTGAAAGGCTAAGCTTATTTATACATGAACTACTGCATGCCCATGCCCGTGCCTGAAGGCACCTGAGCAATCGATGCACGCAAATCAATATACCAAAATATGAAAAATTTCAATTATAGCAGGAAGAGTTGGTTGTCAAATACAATTTGTGGCTAAGTTTACTCATACTTAGAGCCAATATTAAGCAATCAAAAGGTTTTACATCATCCAATTTCCGAAATTTAAATTAAAAAAATCCAAATTTCAACAATCCATATCTCGATTATGTAAAATGCAAGTCGAAATGTGCTCATAAAGCACCAGTGCTGGGTGCCACCCACTCGAGCAAATAATTTCCCATAGAAAAATGCACACAAAGTGAACATCATTGTTTATAAAAAAATCAAAGTTCTTAAACTTAAAAAAACTACAACTAAAGTAGCCCAGCAAACAGTAGCCTTCACTATGGTACAAAAGAAACATACGGCATTGAGAGAGAGCCCAGTATTGATTTACCTGATAATTAACTGAAGGGAAACCTTTGCTATTGTCACTAAAGGGCCAACCACTCGAGCAACTGATTTCCCACCACTGAAATACAGTTACAAAGACACTGCATTGAGTAAATCATAGACCAAAGGCATGGAAATAAGATACACTGCGACATTGAAAAAGATGATCCATTGATGCATTCAAGTGCTATATCGCATTTACAACACATTGGCAATCCACAGAATTGAAACTACAGATATATGCAAATTATGAATGGTGGTTGGGTTTGGTACTACAAATTACAATACCCACATCCAATGCAATTATATCATCATTTGTGTTGTGGTAGGTCTTTTAAGGTAAAGGACTATTGCATAGCAAGAAGGCTCTAATTTTTGCTAGTGAAGAGCGGATTTTGAGAGAAAGACAGAGAGGTTGGGAAGATAGGTTGTATATTTCCACTTGTTGTGGCAATTGTGGGCACTAAGTAGTTGCAGAGCACTACAACAATGTGAGCCCCGATGCCGCACTACCATTTTTTACATACAGATATGCAAGAGATGTACCGAAGCCCCAAGCTTCTTTGTTGTCCTTTACGCAGAAAAAAAAACTTCATTGAAGAATTTTATCGAACACATGGGATGCATTCTAGCGTTAAGCTTTTTCATAATGCCCCTAACCAGACAAAAAACAACTCTAAACCTTAAACCCTAAACCCTAAACCCTAAACCGAAATTGAAACAGGTGTCAAGGTTTTCCATTCCTAATCAGACATAGAAACAGATAAGAGAAAGGAACAAATTATTATTCATACGCACACAGACACAGAGACTTACAGAATCTATGGATGTTCTAGGAGATTGAGGATTGATTTCGCCTTCATCTATGGACGTCTGAGAGAGAGAGCGGAGTGGGCGGCGGGTGTTGCAGCAATGGTTGATCGATTTTGGGCACTAGGGTTAGGTGCTCATCGATTTGATTGAACGCTGTTCATAATGACAGAGAGAAACGGATTTAGGTTCCATTTAGGGTTTTTTTTTTACAGCGAGAGAGGGAGGTAGAGAGACTGATGGATTGTAGGGGAAGGGAATGAACTGCGGAGAGAGAAAGGAGTGGGGGACAAATGGTTAATTAACCTTCGGTAAGAAAAGAAAAAGAAAAAATAAGGTAAAGTAACCATGGTTAGCTGTGAGTTGTTGTTTTTTTTTTTTTTTCCACTTCCTTTTAAGGGTAACCGGCTAGAGTGGTAGCCTTATTTTTATTTTAAAATTCAATGGTTGTGATTGGTTGGCCAAGATCCAAGGGCTATAAAGAGGGGGGATATGGTGTCCCCCAGACAAGGGGGAAGATATGGAAGCACTCTCCATGCCAATATTATAAAAAACAAAGATAGGCAAAAAAGAAAGGCAGAGACAAGATACCAGAACACAATATCTGTCACACTCCAATAGCATATTCCTTCTTGTTTGTCTAACACCACAACTGTTTTTGCCACTATATATGTACCAAAAGATCACGAATCTGCCCCAGCAAGATTCACTTTCAAAACAATTCAAACACTTTAAATTTCCGCCTTTACTTTATCCCTACATTTTTCATATACACTAGACAGCTGTAAAAGCATATGACAAAGAGAAGTTGGTGTTAGCTTTACGGAGCTTGATCCTGGACTCTGTTTTGGAATTTGGTTCTAGGAGAGATGAAGTTGATAGGAGAGGATCTGTTGTTATGGATCCTCAAGAATTTTCCGATGATTTACGAAATGTAATAATGAGTGTAAAAAAGTGCGATAATTCAAAAGATGTAATAGCTGATGTCTCGGAAAATGAAAGAATGGTTTGATGTTAATGTAAGCATGGTGATGATTAATGAAAAATTTTATTAATCTAATATTTCTCTGAATTTCTCATTTAGTTACAACATTTCCCTTGTCATCAACTATTACATCTTTTGAATCATCGCACTTTTTTACACTCATTATTACATTCAGTAAAACATCGAAAAATTCCTGAGGATCCATAACAATAGATCCTCTCCAATCAACTTCATCTCTCCTAACACCAACTTCCGAAACAGATGGTCCAGGATTAAGCTCCGTAAAGCTGTGCAGGTTTGCCCATTTATGGAAAAAAAAAAAAAAGGAAGTTGAAAATTTTGTTTAAAAGAATCAGTTGTAAAAGCTTTGACAAATAAAACCCATAGTCCCTCATGGGCAACTGGTTGCCCTCTCCTTCCTTTTGGTCTTAGACAAAACAAAATGGTTAGGTAGGTAAGTGTAAGAAAGTGGTTTTGTAACTTATGCGAGTCAAAGACAATTTACCCTTCTGCAGGCTTCATAAACTCATGGCTTTTGGGGGAAAAAAGACACACTTCCCCTCTTGTGCTAAATTTCAAAACTTGTTGGAGCTATAACATATGGCCTTTGGATCTCCTACTTGAGTATTCTACATATGCTACACAGAAATATATTGTCACACAAGAATTACTCCAGTTTTGATAACATATATAAAAGCTTATAGTTCCTGTATGCCACACGAATATGTATGTAAACAACTAAATATAGTTCACATAAGGGTGATGCCAATGACGTCTATAGCTACCAATAGATGAAAAAATAGAATCATGGAATTAGTTGGACCCGTATTCTCTTTTTCCAATTCTTTTGTTTATCCTTTGAAAACAATTTCTCTTTTCTAATAAATAAAAAAAAAAAAAAAAAAAAAACATTACTAGACAAAAGCACAAAGAAATGGCACTTCAATTGAATAGAAACCCATATCCAAAAAAATAAATTTAATATACACTCAATCCATGTAAATTAAATTTATACCGACCAGTTGGATAGGAAAAAATGACATGACAATTCATTCAGACATGGAACAGTAAAATGGTAATGTGACAAGTCATGGAGTCACAGGTTGGCACTTAATGGCAAGTCACGGATTACGATTTTTTGAACAATGCAAGTGGGGTAGTGATGACAGGTGGGACATTAAACAATGTAATCGGGCTATGTATAAAAAGGAGAAATAAGTTTGATTTGCTACTTCATCTTCAGATACATTGTATAGCAAATAGCCAAGTAAGAGATATGCGGTGCGTGACATATTCGAAGCAACGGGGCATCATTAGCACCTTCATGACGAATTTGAATACCCTTTGAACCCAAACTTGCGTTAAAATCCCACCATTGTTACAGAAATGCGACGCGAATATCAATATCGAATTGAACTATCTGAAGTTCTAATATTCGATTGCCAACCATTCAACATTCCAATTCGATGTCATCGAGCAATTGGCATAGCAACTGATACTCCCAAGTTGTTGCAAAGAGCCTTGTATCATTTTTGTAAAGAAGTCAACCGCATGCATATGCATTTTCTCGATATAACTATCTACTCTTAACAAATGAATGGAGAGAGGAGAGGTTAATGGCTGAAGCTCATTTCTATATAGAGGCTAGTTTTGAATGAAGACGTACAATTCGACATTGAGATGTCTGACAACGATGAAGAACTGTGTAAGTTGTGTAAGCATTGGAAGATCAAGAATCATGAAAGTTATGCGACCATTGAAACTCCAAGTTTTTTTAATTCTGCCATCCATTTCCTTTTGTATTTTCGTGTCATTGTTGGCCGTTTCATTTTCTTGTACTAGCAATTCTCCATTAGTCTCATTAGGCCATTTTTGACATTCATTGCAATTTCTGCATATCATTCATTAGATTTATTCATGGCGATACAGAAAGAAGAACTAAATTGTAGTTAAACGGAAAACATTACAATATGATCAATACATTAGTTAACTTACTTGACTTAAAACACCCATATAGCTTAACAAAATTAACAGATTACAAATACAGAACTTGAAATACTTAACGTAGCAACAATACATCACGTAACATATTACAGGATCTACATGTCCTCATCAGACATAGCATAGTCAGATAGATACTTATCGTTATTCAACGCGTTATTGCGCTGGTTTTCTATTAGTTCTCAGTCATTTGCCTCTGCCATCTCAATTGCGAGTTGAAGCATGAAATATCTACTCTTGCGCATCAGCATCCTAATATTCTGCTCTCTGATTCAAGACACATCGGCTTCATAATCATATGCCTATTTGTTCTTGGCATATCCACCGACCAACGATTAGGGATTCTTACTCCCATGTTACACAAATCATTAACTAATCCCACCTGCTCTTGAACCCAAAACTCCCATTGTTCCAACATAGTAATCTTTAGGGCTGCTTCTTTTTTCTTTCCAGTATAGGTCCTTGAATCTAGGAAGTATCCAGACCCTAGAACTTGATTCTCGATCTACCATTGTGATACAAGTAACTTACGACTAAGAAGTGTTATAAAGAAATACCATATAAGTTTGACATTAATTTATAGACAAATGCTTTTGAGCAATCTTGGAATCCAACCTAACAAAATCATTAGGGGACCAATCTTACATATATGAATAAAGTTGTATAAAGGTTGAATAAGACATCATTGTAGACACCCCGATTTTGAACCCGGGATGCGCTCGAGCATTCCCGATGATGAAACGGACCAATCATGACTACCCGAAACTTGTGAAAACGGCTTGAACTTGGTCAAAATCAACAAAACAACACCAAATAACCCAAAATAACCCAAGCATTGTTAAACCAAGTTAAACCACCAACTTGCCACCAAGAGCCTTGAGCGCTCAAACCCCTGAGAAGCACTTTGAGCGCTCAAGCCTACGGCTTTGAGCGCTCAACTCTGATCCCAGTCAGGAATCTGCAGAGTATCTCATCATGAGATTTTCTGCATGGGAGCATCTGGGGTGATCTTATACGATCCTAATACGTATAATTCACCCTACATTGTTCTAATCTACCCCTAAAACTACTCCTAACCCACTTTCAAACACAAACCCACTACCTCTCTCTCCTCTCTTTCCCCCCCACTCACTCCCTACTTAAACCACTAACCACCCCTGGTTTTAGAGGTTACCAATTTACACACTCCAGCTCTCCCAATTCCTCCAGAAATCGTCCTCACTCTCACTCTCTCTCTCTCTACAATACTACTCCATACACCATCTACTATACCATCTTTCACGTTCAAAATACCACCTCTACTGACCATCCATTGATCAATCAACCTCACATACTGTTTCACCCATTCAGAACACGAACCAAACATCCATAATCGTCCACCCCAAAGCCCAAAATCAAGTTTCAAGCTTTCAATCAAGCCAAAAAGGTAGTTAATGTGTGAAACACCACATTTTGGGTTCTCTGAGGGAGACCAGTAGGTCCAAGAAAGTTCTTTGTACTTGCATTGGGCTTACATGGTCCAAGATATGTGATCAAAACCTTTTTAAAATCTGCTGCTGCAGGAGGGTTGAGTGCTCAATCTTGAGCTTTTGAGCGCTCAAGTCCCCTTATGGACAGCTACTGTTTCTGTAGTTTTTATCTCTTCTTGGTTTTTGATCATCATCTTACGGCTAAGTAACATCCATTTTGCTTTAAAAATCAATTTATTCCATCTCCAATGTTCACGCATGAATACTACTTAGCCATTTCATGATGATTAAAAGTCAAAATGTTCATAAATACCATTTCAAGGGTAGAAACAGTAACTGTAAGGCTTATTTATCTCTTAATGTTGTAATAGTGGTCCTGAGAAGCAATGAAAATTCATTTTCCAGTTAGAAACCAGAAAGCCACATCATGGTTTGAGCGCTCAAGATCATATGTTTGAGCGCTCAAACTGTTCTTGGTTCATTTGCTGGTTATTTGTTGTTTCGATGATGGATCATGATTTAACTTCTTTCTGGTCATTATGAGTTGTTACTACTGTACTTATGATCTGAATCTCTTTCTCTCATCCTATTTCAAGTATTCCCCCTTGTTAACTTGTGATAATTCTCTTCTTGTCGACATTATTTCAGAGATCAAACTATCTGTTTCCCCTTGATTCTCCATGAAAAACGTTTTATTAATGTTTGATCCTGTAGAAAATGAGTAATGAAGTGATAAAGGGGCTTGAATTCACAGAAATTGGAAACTGGTTTGAGCGCACAATCCATTAGCCTTGAGCGCTCAAACCAGGTTTGGAAGGTTGAGCGCTTAAGCCATCACCCTTGAGCGCTCAATCCCTATTCTGGGATCCAGATTGTAAGTCAGTTTAGTAATTTTCATGTTCTTAATTTCTTGGGTTGCTATACAGTTTCTGTTGTGGTTTATTTCTGTGAATATTTGTAGTAATCTTATTTATTGTTATTGTCATTCCCATGTAACCCACGTGCACAAACATTCACGTTAGATTTGCATTTTGTATTTTCTTATTATTTACGTGATTCCCGTCCCCGATGCCCCATTTTTATGATTGAATTAAATTTCAAATATTTTCAAAATCCCACAAAATATTGAGTAGAGACCGGTTCATGAACCGGGCGAGAGGGGTGCCGTAAAACCCTTCCCCTCTCGTAACCAAACCCCCGAATCCGAGAAATCTTTGGTTTCGCCATGATCAGTAAAATCTTTTTCAATGGGCAAACGAGTCACATTTTTAATCGGTTTCTCGGGTTCGGACCTCAAATCCGGGTGGCGACTCTAACCATCACAATCCTTCCAATAAAAATCGAACCATTTCCGGTGGGCCGTCCACAAGCTGGCGACTCTGCTGGGGACTCTGGTTAATATATATTTTATTTAATTACATTTGTGCAATTTTTATTACACTTGTGTAATTTTATTGAAATGTGTGTTAATCATAAGTGGGTTTAATTTGAAAGATTTTTTGTGGGATTTTCCAAACGTTTGAAATTTAATTTTTTGCATTGCACTTGCATAATTCTTAGCCTCGCTGGCATGTTTTGGCAATCCTGCCCGGTTTGCCGGTGACAGGGAATCCCGAAATGCCCAGCAGCCCTCGACTGTGATAAATCACGTCGTCACTATCGTTTTTAACGGTAGGAGGCGGTTTTGATTTAGAGTCCGGGGTACCCTTGGTGACCAAAACCAGCCTTTTGCATACAGTTAACCATAGAACCCCACGTTTAGCAATCCACCCGTGTGTTAGGATTATGTGCTCCATCCTGTTTCGTGCTATGTGTTACCGTTTTTCTCGCCATGCCATGTTGCATTCATGCATCTTCTTTGTATATAGTCGTCGCGGACGTCGTTTGTATAGAGTTTTTGTATAGACATTCTATTTAGTTTTCATGCCTTTACAGTTAGTAGAAGATTGCCTCAGCCCGATGATGAGTCGTGCATTCTATTATGTGCGTTGTTCTTGCAAGTTAGCCTTCAGGACAGCCGGACGTGGAAAATTTGGATCATCAGATTCCTAGCAATGATCTAAACGGGTCTAAGGGACCTTGGCCTGAGGAGGGTCAATCGCCCTTAAGCATCCAATCCTAGATCATTGTCGGAATTTGTGTGGATCAGAATTTCCCAAATCCAACCATCCGTTATCAAGGATTAATCACTTAAAAGAAAACTTGAGGATTGGGGCAATCTTCCAAAACTGTCGAATTCAGTCCAGGAGACTTTAAATCCATGGAGTTTGAGATACCTCCGGTGTTGGTCGTGCCCAAACGGCCGCTCGTGATTCAAACTAGCCTTGAGATTATTTGTATCTGGATTGCAACATCCAAATTGCTTTGTCTCGGATGACCAGGAAAAGTGCTACGGCATCAACATTTAGGCTTTAGGTTGAAACGCCGTACCTACCGAGTAATGGTTTACCCGGGGTGTTGGAAAATCTTTTGTACAATGGTCTTAAGTGAGATTTGGATCCGGTAGGCTAACCCCAGGTTGTACATGAAGTCTAGGAGACTTTAAATCCATGGAGTTTGAGATACCTCCGGTGTTGGTCGTGCCCAAACGGCCGCCCGTGTTTCGGACTAGCCTTGGAACCGCCTGTATCTGGATGGCGACACCTCATTGCTTTGTCTCGGATGGTCAAGAAAAGCGCTACGGCATCAACATTTAGGCTTTAGGTTGAAACGCCGTACCCGCCGAGTAACGACCTACCCGTGGTGTTGATACAATCTTCTGTGCGAACGGTTCCAAGTGAGATCCGAAACCGGTAGATTAACCCTAAGGCTAGAAATAGGACTAACTCCGTGAGTTGAGACGTGATGAGACGCTAGTGAGCATTTATAAATCATTCTTTCATGTACATAGTAAACACATCGAGTACACATCTGAGTCCGGCTTTTGCTTTATGTTCAGTTCTTGAACCATTGGGCCTGCTAAGAAGAAGAAGACCTTACCTGTTTGGATTCGACCTCCCGGACAAAGACTGTCTAGATCCCTATCACCGAAGTCTGAAGCAAGTATGTCGGCTGAACAGGAGCAGGATCCCCCTAACGAGTTTGAGCAACTGAGGAAGGAGATGCATGATGAGAGGGTTCGGAATGATACCCGAATCGCCCAACTCATGGCGATCATGTTAAATATTCAGAGTCGACTCCCCCACCTCAGCAGCAAATACCCGATGGTGGAGCTCGGAATCAAGAGGTCCCGAATGATGAACATCCGGAACAGCCCCCTCCCCCTGAGAACCCTCAATTGGCTGAAATGCTAGCTAAAATACTCAAGCTAGAAGAATCTGTGGCCAAGAATGAGAAGCGAGCCATTACCGGTTTTGATATGAACAAACTCTGCATTTTCCCAGGCGCTAAGCTCCCTAAAAAGTTCAAACATGTGGACTTTGAGAAGTTTGATGGGACTGGCGATCCGAGAGGACATATTCAGGCATATGTAAGCTCTCTCTCATTGCAAGAAGTCGACGAGCCTGCCATGGCGCAGATATTTCATGAGACCCTCACAGGGCCTGCACTCCAATGGCTCTTGTCTCTTGACATCTCAAAGAGACAAACTTGGGAAGAAATGGTGGCCGCTTTCATTAAGCAGTATGAGTACAATGTGCAACTCAAAGTCACTATTCGTGAGCTTGAGAGTATCAAAATGAAGGAAAAGGAATCGTTTGCTGATTTTGTTAAGAGGTGGAGAGCAAAGGCTGCACAAATGACCGATCGTCCCAGTGACAAGGATCAAATGTGCATCATAACCAAGAATCTTCAAACTGATTTGGCTCAATACATGATCATGGCTCAAGCACACAACTTTGAGACCTATTTTGAGATGGGTCTGTCGATTGAGGAAGCTCTGCAGAGTGGGGTATTGAAGAAAGGAGATCCTATCCCCAAGCCCAAACGCAATTACATTGGAAACACCTCGTCTCTGTATGCAAACCCCAGTTACACGGCCAGTACCTCGTCCAATCCCATGAATCACCAACCCCATAGAACTGAACCCATAAATGCCATCTTGTCTCAACCAACTCAATCAGCTCAACCACCACCAAACCAAAAAGGATGGCGTGTCTTCACCCCTCTCCCTCTACCTCTACCAGTTATTTTCGAGCGACTCGTACAGCAGGGGAAGATTAAACCCCTCCAACCAACTCCACCTCCACAAAATCCCCCACCTACTTACAACCCTAACACCTTCTGCGTCTTCCATCAAACACCTGGCCATCCCACTGAAAGGTGTCAGCGACTGCGTCATGAGATTCAAGATCTCATTGACAATAAACAAATTCGAGACCCCATCGAAAAGCCCAATGTTGTCACCAACCCTTTGCCAGCTCATAAAAGAAATGGTAACATAGGCCAGATAACCCTCAGCTCCACTCAAAAGGACCAAAACCCCACTCCATTTGACCCAAGCCAATTCATTGTACCAGAAACGGACCCTAAGCCCATTGTGTCTATACCAGATGAATGCGAAGCGTACTTCCTTGATGCACATTTGGATCCTACAGTATGGCAAGAATGGGGTGGTTTGATAATGGCCATGGAGGCTCAGGAGTACGAACAGAGGGTGGCCAATAATGTAGCAAATGAAGAAGTTTGGCCACACAATGAACAGATTATGGAAGAACCCCCGCTTGGCGCCATGATGAACCCACTTTGGAATCCAATGATTGAAGATCCGCTTGATGGGGTCGCACTTCCTAATCTTTTTGAACCATTGCCGATGGTACAAGATCAACAACCTGTGGAAGAAGGACAGGGACAGAATTGGCAAGAAGAGAACGAGGCACTCAATGGTGCACAGGAAGATGAATGGGATCCCACACCCAATGAATGGCAACTCATGGACCCCAATGATCCTTTGGATGGGTCTACACTCCCCATGTTCTTTGATGAAACGTATTTTCCGATGCCACCGTTGTGGGAGGGCCGCCCTGATTTCTCCATGATGAGTGAACATGCCATAAATCGAATGACGGAGGGGATAGAGTTCACACCATACGATTACATAGTTGATGAAAATCTTCCAGCACTTCAAGTGCAAATCCCGGAGGATTGTAACATCATGATGTTGAGCGGTGGTTTACCCGATGTCTGGGGACAGCAAATGGAGGGAAATGAAGTGGCTAATGTGTGGGCCAATCAGAATGAAGATATAACACTCACACCACTGTGGGTTGGGAATGATGAAGTCTGGGCTGTTAACGAAGCAGCGATGGAAAACGGAGATGTATGGAGCGAAGCAACAGTGGAAGGGATTACCAAGGGCTTGGAAGAAGCCAGTATTGAAAAGGAAAAGAGAAAGGCGGAAGGCGATTTAGTTGATCTCTACACAGACTACACCGACTTGTGGGGGGATGATATTGATTCAGTTCTTCATCTTCTTCGGAGTGGACGGTTTTATCAACCGCCTCAGATGTACACCGGAAGTACCTCTAACTCACCTCCTAACTCCCTAAACCAGCCATCTTTTAACCCAACTCCACAAAATAACCCAGCTCCACAAAATAATCCAACTCCACAGAACGACTCAATTCCACCAAACAACCCCATTGACCCAATCGCCAACCCTACCGACTTCCAAACCCTTTTTAACCCGCCAGTTAACCAATCCCATGCTACCTCTGCAACCAACAGTCGTGTGCCTCGTTCAAAACCCCCACCAACCATTGAAGAGAATCCCATCCAAAAGCAACTTGAGAAAATCCCGACTGCTTGACCGAAATCCTATACCTAATTAAATGGGTTGCCCCAAGCGTAGGGCGGAGACCAGTGTAGCACAATACCCGGTAAGACCGGAATCGAATCCACAGAGAAGGCGGAGAGTGCTTACTAAGTACTCGGGTTGCTAGTTTAAACACGGCTCTTAGGTAGCCACCCTTGTGATTTGATTGGTGAAATTATGTAAACTAAGTGAATTTGATTGTTACTTAAATTAATTAAAAGGAAGTACGGTCGTAGGGGTCATAACACAAGTGACCAGGTCCAGACAGTTCAGCTCTGTTCAGTGTTCTGGAAACGTTTGATTTTAGAGAGAAAAAGGTACCCCGAAAGATGTGAATCCTCGTGGTCGCCGTTTACCCATGTACAGCGGAGAACAAGTTTTGGTCCCCCGTTCCCCGCGTTACATGGGCTCCGACAATGCCCGGACACGTCTGACGGAAGCTCTTTAATAACCTAAAAGTGCTTTTTCCTTGGTTAATTTAGAAAATAGGAGCAGAACAGATCCGGGCCTGGCCACGGTGTGTTAATCATCCCGCGACCATACTTATGAAACTACTCACACATAGTAACTGAAACAACTAACAAGATTTTGAAATTAAACATGCTGAATATTGATTGAAACGAAGATCCAAAAGTAAAACGCGGACAAACTCCCGCGGAATAAGAGTTAATGAAAATAAACAAGGAATACCCGAAGCAATAAGCAAATCTGTGAACAAAACTTCAAAACTTCGATGGAAAAGCCTCCGGAAAATTGAATCTCCAAAGGGAAGAACGGCTACTACTTGGGAGCAAAAACTAAACAATGTTCGAACCCTAATTCAGCCTAAAATCGGGGTATTTAACCCTTCCCGAAGTCAAACTACTTGGCAAAGTCAACTAGCTGTATAAAGCCCTTGGTATCGATACAGGAGAAGTCCTGTATCAATACCCAGACGTTCTGTTCCCAAATTGGCACACGGGTATCGATACAGGACAATCCCTGTATCGATACCGGTGCCTCTAAGTTGACTTTTTAGCTTTTTGGTCGTCCTTGCTTGGGTCCCACCGGTTCCCAACATGCCCGACCGCCATGTGTCCACTTTATGAGTTCTTTTCCGACCTGTTCCCTACAAAACAAACAAAGACAAGAAAAACCAAGGACAACACCGCATCAAGTGGAAAATGGAATAAAACCGCGCCTCTAATGCGCTAATTCGCCCTACTTAGGCGCTTATATCTATGACATTGCGCGCCTATCACCGGCCGCCTTAACCATTTGGGGACTACTCATGAGCTCCAGTGAGCATCGACAGAAACTTGCTCAAGCATTGTCTTGCATGGAGATTGCTCCTGATATCACCCCTGAAGCTATGATGGCCGCCATTGTTACCAAGCCTATCATCACCACTAAACCAACCAAGCACGTTGTAACCTTTACCGAAGCTGACTTGCCGCTTGAGGGGACTGATCACAACAAGCCTTTGCATGTCACCATGAAATGCATGGGGAAATGGATCCCAGTTGTGTTGATAGACAATGGATCTGCACTCAACGTCTGTCCTCTCCGAACAACACTATGCTTGGGACTCAAACCGAAGGATTTCACGCCATCTGATCTCACTGTTCGAGCTTATGACAACACCCATCGCAGTGTGCTTGGGACGATTGAAATGGAGATTGCTGCAGAGGGGTTTAAGTCGACAGTGGAGTTTCATGTACTTGAGATCCCAGCTTCATTCAATTTACTGTTGGGACGACCGTGGATGCATCGACCCGATATTATGGCAGTTCCATCCACTCTGCATCAGAAGGTCCTACTTGGTTTGGAAAGTGGGACGGTTGCTCTCTACAGAGACACAGGCATTCGCCCTCATGCTGAAGATAACGCCCCGTTGTTGGAAATTATGCATGATGAGAATGACATTCAACTCGGGGGTTTTGCTTTCGATACATCCGGTGGTGTGTTCACACTTCGCATCGATGATGATTTCTCAATCAGCACCACTGTTCTCGAGATGATGAGAAGGATGTCCTATTTGCCAGGGACTGGTTTGGGTCGAACTCACCAAGGGGTGACTCAGTTTCCAGAATTCCCTTCCCAGCGAGGCCGTTTCGGGTTAGTTTATGAGCCTACATTGAAGGAGATGCAAAGAGGAAAGACCAATAAGGCTAGCACCAGTGCAAACCGTCAGATTCGCTTTGTCAGGGAAGGGTCAAATGAAACATACCACGGTCAACCTAAGCCATTTGTAAATGAAATAAGTGGAAAGGTGCACCCTGGATTCGAAATCTTCGCTAACGATGCTTGGGATAGCGAGGATGAACATGAAAAGGTCGAGAAATTGGTGAAAGACCTTAAAGCGGATTGGATGGAAGCTTTGGATGGTGGGGTCTTGATGTCGATGTTCGACGAAGGTCAGTCTAACAGGTAAGGATAAAGAAGAGCCAGCAGTGATGATGCTCGGGCAGGAGGCCCTTGAAGATCCCAGTGTGCTGATAGTGGATGCAGTCGGAGAGTAGAAGAATTGCACTTTCACTCCTGTTGTAAAATTTACTAATGCATTCACTAAGTTAGAATCCGAGTCTGAATCGGAGTATGGATTTGACTATGAGTCGGAGTTTGTGCCTCCTGGCCCTCCACGTCGTCATTTCTATTTTGAATTTGAGTCTGATGCCATGTACTGCGCCCCAGAGGGCTTTGTTAATGAAATGGATGGTGATTTCACTTACTTTGCTGTTCCCGAAATAAATTGTGTTGACCCTGATGATGATGAGACTGAGTTCGAGGGAGAAATACCCAAAGAACTTAAGTCTCTAATCGAAAGAGAAAATGAAAGGCATGCTCAGCCAATAAAAGAAGAAGTTATTTCAATAAAATTGAGAGATGAGGAAAATCCTCACATGGTTCAAATCGGTTCCGGGCTATCTTCGGGGGAACAAAAATTACTCATCAATTTACTTAAAGGATTTGAAGATGTTTTCGCTTGGTCCCACGCAGATATGCCCGGAATTGATCCTGAAATTGTGCAACACCGAATTCCTTTGTACCCTAATGCAAAACCAGTGAAACAGAAATTGAGAAAAATCAGGCCAGATTGGGTTGAAAAAGTCAAAGAGGAAGTTACCAAGCAGTTCAATGCCGGTTTTCTGATGGTAACTGAATATCCACAGTGGGTTGCAAACATTGTGCCGGTGCCCAAGAAGGATGGAAGAGTCAGGGTGTGTGTAGATTTCAGAGATTTAAACAAAGCCAGCCCAAAGGACGACTTTCCCTTGGCACACATTGACGTATTGGTGGATAATACGGCAGGGCATGCACTGCTATCATTTATGGATGGATTCTCGGGGTACAACCAGATCCTAATGGCGCCAGAAGATCGAGAGAAAACGACTTTCACCACCGAATGGGGGACATTCTGTTATCGAGTCATGCCATTCGGGTTGAAGAATGCTGGGTCAACTTACCAGCGAGCCGCTACAACCCTGTTACACGACATGATGCATAAAGAGGTCGAGGTGTATGTAGATGACATGATCATAAAAGCAAAAGAGAGGGAAGGACATCTCCCGGCACTACGCAAATTCTTTGAAAGGATTCGTAAGTACCGAATGCGTCTCAATCCACAGAAGTGCACGTTTGGGGTCACTGCTGGGAAGATGTTGGGATTCATGATCACCACCAGAGGAATCAAAGTTGATCCGTCAAAAATCAAAGCCATTCTCGACATGGAGCCACCCCGGACAGAAAAGGAGGTACAGAGCTTTCTCGGGAAAATCCAATTCATCAGTAGATTCATCGCAAAGTTAACATCGACTTGCGAGCCGATGTTTCGTCTGTTAAAGAAAGGGATACCGTTCAAGTGGGATGACAAGTGCCAGAAAGCCTTCGAGTCAATCCGGCAATATCTTCAAAGTCCCCCAGTATTGATGCCGCCGACACCCGGGAAGCCTCTGATTCTGTATTTATCAGTAACGCAGTCTGCAATGGGTTGCATGTTGGCACAAGAAGGTGAAGCAGGCATTGAGAAGGCGGTGTATTATTTGAGCAAGAAGATGGTCGGAGCTAAAGAAAGATACACGCCTTTAGAGAAAACCTGTTGGGCTCTTGTGTGGGCCTCCAAAAAGTTAAGGCACTACATGTTAGCCTATTCGGTAGTGTTAATTTCTCGAATGGACCCTCTCAAATATTTGTTTGAGAAACCGGCACTCACCGGAAAACTAGCACGATGGTTGCTCCTGTTGGCCGAATTTGAACTCAAGTATGTAACACGAAAATCAGTGAAAGGCAGGGCCATTGCAGAATTCCTGGCAGATCACCCGATTGGGGGGCCAGAAGATACGGAGTTTCAATTTCCCGATGAACATGTCATGACAGTATCAAATGATGTCTGGAAGTTAAACTTCGATGGAGCTGCAAACCAAAGAGGGTTTGGGATCGGCATACTGTTAGTCTCACCAGAAGGACCGCACATTCCCCTCTCTTTCAAGTTAAATTTCGAAGTCACCAACAACCAGGCAGAATATGAGGCGTGTATTGTTGGAATGGAGGCCGCTCTTGAAATCGGGGTAAAGAAGTTGGAAGTGATCAGAGATTCGAATTTGGTGGTTTCCCAAGCCAATGGTGATTGGAAAGTGCGGGAAGAAAAGTTGAAGCCATACCACAAAGACCTTGACGATTTGATTCATCAATTTGAGCAAGTAACCTTTACTCATATACCGAGGATGAAGAATCAATTCGCCGATGCACTTGCAACTCTGGCATCAATGGTGGAATTGCCCGTAGGGGTGAGAATGAGGCCGATTATGATCGAGCAAAGAAATAGGCCAGCCTATGAATATGTGATGAATGTTGGAGAAATTGATGATGGTCTGCCTTGGTATCACGATATCTAGAATCTAGTTGAGAAGGGAGAATATCCAAAAGGAGCAAATAAGAAAGATCGAATAGCATTGCAAAGGCTGGCGTCACAATACATCATCTGTGGTGGAAGGTTGTACAAAAGATCATACTGTGGCATGCACAAGCTGTGCATCCATGGTGATGACACAAAGAGGGTAATGGAAGAAATCCATGAAGGAATCTGTGGTCCCCACATGAGCGGATTGATGATGGCAAAGAAGATTCTAAGGCAAGGATATTTCTGGTTGACTATGGAAACGGATTGTGTTCAGTATGTGCGAAGATGTCATAAGTGCCAGGTCCACGCTAACCTCATGCATGTTCCGCCATCTGAACTTCATACGATGGTAACACCTTGGCCTTTCTCAGTGTGGGGAATAGATGTGATCGGGAAAATCACGCCGCCAGCATCGAATGGACACAAGTTTATATTGGTGGCGATCGATTATTTCACAAAATGGGTAGAGTCGGCTTCTTATCCTACATTGACCGCGGTACAAGTGGCTCATTTCATTAAGCAAAATATCATTTACCGATATGGGGTCCCCAATGCCTTCGTGTCGGACAATGGTGTGCATTTCAAAGGAAGAGTAGCAGAAGTACTTGAAGAGTTCAATGTTCAGGTGCACAAGTCAACGGTGTACAGGCCACAAACTAACGGAGCCATGGAAGCAGCAAACAAGTCGATCAAGAATATCTCAGAGAAAACCATCGAATCATCTAGGGATTGGCACGAGAAGCTGCCGTTAGCATTGTGGGGATACCGCACCTCTATCCGAACTCCGACAGGGGCAACACCCTATTCTTTGGTCTATGGTATGGTGGCAGTACTTCCCATTGAGCTTGAAGTGCCATCTTTGAGGGTGATGATAGAAAGTGAAATCGATGAGGCTGACTGGTTGAGCGACAGATTCGCAGAGCTAATGTTGTTTGATGAAAGGAGGTTGCGGGCATTGTACCACATTCAGGGATATCAGAGAAGAATTGCTCGTGCATTCAACAAGAAGGTAAAATCCAGGGATCTGATCGAAGGAGATATGGTGGTGAAAGAGATTCGAGCACCGATATTCAATCCACGAGGAAAATTCAGGCCGAAATGGGCAGGACCATACATCATCAAAACTATCCTCGACGGTGGGGCAGCAGTGATTATTGATTTGGATGGTAATGAGTTCAACAATCTTGTCAATCTGGACCAACTCAAGCGATACTACCCCTAAGAGATGCTCGTTGGGCGGAAAATCGCAAGGGCGAACCGACCCAAGCAAAAATTAGAGCAAGCCTGCTAGGCCGAAAACCCACACTGGGCGGTCTAGGCAAAATTTAAGGCAAAAATTCAAAAAGAAGCTCGTTGGACCGAAAACCTGAAAAGGCGGTACCAAGCAAAATTCAGAGCGCAAAAGGAGAGTGATAATACCCGAGTGAACCTTTGCCTGAACTACGCCATGACCTGATTCCTTGAAAAAGGATACGTAGGCAACCCTATCCTGGGGTTCGGTCTAAATCCGCTGAGTTGGTTCGCATTTCTGCAATACCCGAAGGAGACAGCATATGGAATTAAATGAACCAAGAGGGGGAAACCCTTCATGGTTCAATTTTATTCAAATCACTTCTTCGATTACATAAGCTGAGCAAAGTAGCCAAAAAAAAAAAAAAAACACCATTTATTTCGGAAAACAGCCCAGTGAGTCGAAAGGAAAGTTGCGCTAATTTCTTCGGCGTTGTGCCCTCATCTGCATCCTCATCCAGTCTCTGTAGTGTCTATTTAAATGAATAGTTGGATAGGGATCAGGAGCCCAAACGACCCTGTGCCTCCAAGAAGTACGATAACGCTCGAAAACGGAATGTTTGAATGTGGGAAGGCTGAAAGTTGCAGGAACAGTATACTCCACTTCTTGGCGAATGCAATATTGACGAAGAATGCGCTGTGAAAAATAGTATGCGTACCCCTGCAGTCCCGCCAGGATCACCCATGTGTCTCCCATATGATTGGCCGTCATGTCCGGTAAAGGCAACCAATGGCATCTCCAAGCAATGTGATCCTCCTCCAATGACCTAAAGAAGTAAGTCCATTCATCTTCATCAGCCTCGTCATGCACAAATGGTCTATTCACCCAAGACCGAGGCTCGCAAACCTAATCACCTATCGGCTCCCTCAAAAGCCCAACCTTGTCACAAAGCCACATCTGCAATTCAAAACATCCAAACCAAAGTCAAAACCAAGCCAACAACCAAAATTCCCAAAACCATGAAACCAAAACACCCAGATCAAATAAACCAAACCTGAAGCAAGAGTGGACTCCCGGCAAACGTGTCCGTTCTCCCAGCCTTAACTGCATCCAAGCCCATGATCGTCTCAGCCAAGACCAAAGGAACCATATCCCTCCGCTGTTCAATCTGAGCAGCAACACCGACAATGGCGGAGCTAGGATGGCCATCATATGGGACCAACAAGTACAATGCCAAGAGGCACATGCAAAGTGCAAACATGCGTCGATTTTGGACAGTGAAGTCTAAAAGATCACCCGTAGGGCCATAATCCGCAAAGAGACGAAGGACATTGAGGGTCTCATTGCGAATCAAGAAACGCGCAGCGCCGTTCCCTAGACCAAGCTTCCTACTAAGAATGTTGGCATAGTTCTGGCGAATAGGTGGTATGACGGGATCAGCAAAAGCATGACCGCCAAGGTATGCTTGAAATTCCTCAATGGTTGGACAAAGCTCTTGCATACCGAAACGGAACACATGGAGCTCCGAATCCCAACAATGAACGGCGGCACGCAAGATGTCTTGACGGATAGGAAAAGTGTGGAGATGGCGAAGTGCGTTAAGCCCGAGTCCTCGAAAGTTGAACCAATCGATGTTTTCAAGGCTAGCAACCCAAGTGTTGATAATGGAAGGGTCAAGGGCAGCCATGTGGGATTGATGGAAAATTGGTAAAAGAGATGTGTGGAGTGAGAAATGAGAATTGATATGGAAATGGTGTGTGGAGAAAGCTTGGTCATGCATGGTATTTATAGGGGACTTGGGAGGAACCTTACAAATTTGCCATGCAACATTGGAAATCAAAGATTGCATTTTCAAGATGGTCAAATGCATATGTTCAAAATATTGTTGTTGGGAAATTTGAAAATGCATTGGAAATGCATGGTATTTGTGGGAAAAAGGTGAAAAGACCTTGGGAAAATGATGTTCAAAGCTTGGGAGATGTTATAACAGAGCAACAAGACGTTTGGGGCAGAGTAGACCATGCAAAAGGGGGCCAAAAATGCATTGGGAAGCAACACCACAAACTTGCCCAGCACAGACATTGAGCGCTCAAGGCCAGGGAGTTGAGCACTCAAACCCCCTCAGACCACATTGAGCTCTCAAGGCCAGAGAGTTGAGCGCTCAAACCCCCTCAGACCACCTTGAGCGCTCAAGGTGGTGAGCTTGAGCGCTCAAACCACATTGAGCGCTCAAGGCCTGCAGAAACACCAGCAGTAGCAGCAACTGCACTTTGGCCCGTAGGATGTCCGAAACCTATTCTAAGCATCTTAACCCTCTACCAGCACCCAAACCAAGTCCCAACAGGTGTTTATGACTTCACGGAGTGTCCCGTTCCCCGAGTGATCAAGCCGATATGTGTACGGATACGGGATACGCGAATATGTATGGTTGAGGTTCAAGGTTGACCATTGGATGTCCGAATTCATTTCTAAGCCTCCCGGGCTTTGTTTAACCATCCAACTAAGTCTCAACGGATGTTTATGACTTCACGAAGTGTCCCGTTCCTCAAATTATCAAGCCGATACATATATGGACACAGGAAACGTGAAAAGGGAAGTTCAAAACTTAAAATGACCGTTGGACATTCAAAACCATTTCCAAGCTTCACGAGCCATATCCAATTATCAAGACACGTGTCGGAGGGTACCTAAGACTTGTTGGAATGGTTTCCGGGGCAATTCTTCAAGGATATGAGAGTTTGGGGTTTCAATGGCCAACTCAAGCAAAGAAATGGCGGCCGTCACCGTATCAAAAATGGTTCCGTGGGACCTTAGGCCAAATTGTGACGGTCACAGGGGCATTTACGTCATTTATGACTTGTTCAAAGCAGTGATATGGCAATTCATCATGTTTAAGCAGGCTCACGAAGCATTTTATTTTTGAAATACGCCTTATGAACATCAAATTCTGTTCTAAGGTCATTTTTGATTCATTGGTCATCAATTGTACATATACAAGGAGTGTGTCAAACCGCGTGGCATGTAAATACGTCTTCCGGTTGTACATAAAGTCAAATAATCATGTTTCGTCCAAATTCTCGAACATGTTAGCTTTTCTTTGGAGTTAAATTTTAAACTTTGTATTTCGATGCTTGGATTCAAGGTTTTGTGAATAAATCATGTACATTCTACAGCAGGTTGGTTCATCTGTACATCAAAAACAAAAGAACAATGCAATGAACAATGAAAGTGCAAGTCATGTATATAATCCGATCAAAATCCATGAGAGATCAAAATCCATCAAGTCTGTGTATCATCACTAACTACCAGGGCACACAGCGCCCAATAAAAGAATCCACAACTGGGGCACGCAGGCCCAATCCATCTATCTACCGGGACACGCAGGCCCAATCAAAAGGAAAAGACAAGAAGCAAAAGCAAGGCTCTAAGCTACTCTATATCTACTGTATACTACTCAGACTCATCCGAGCTCTCAGACTCGTCTCCGCGCCGCTGCTCCAGTCGCTCCTGCCGGGAAGAGGGGTAGTTAGTGTCACTGACACTGTCATCATCGCTCGAGCTCGTCTCTACTATCCCCTCAAGAGCTACCTCCACCCTCTAACGGGTAGACCTCCGCGGTCCCTCCTCCTCAAGTCTCACCTCCGCAGGCTTCGAATGCCCGAGCCGCACAGTCGTGTCTCCAGGACCGCCGACTCCATCATGGGGCCTCTTCCTAATCACTGGCGGCTACATCATCAAGCAAACAAGAAAAGGAATTAGAGCATGATATAATCAAGGAATTGAAAGAATAAGAAATGTAAATAGCATACCGGTGCAACTCTCGGGCGAGAAGGCCCCGGGGCAGCAGGAGGTGCTGGATCGCCTTCCAGGCGGATGGCGACCTCTTGTCCGGCTATGAGGCGGCGTATCAGGACACGTAGTCATCGGTTCTGCTCATACATCGTCGGTGCCGCCTCCTGTGAAACCTGCAAGCAAGTCAAGATTCATGTCAATAGTACATTTGGGCATTCATAATTAAGGCATGCGAAATTGAATAAATGAAATGTTTCTTACCGGTGCCGAGAGCGGCGGGAAGTCGGCTGGTGGCCTCGGGATATCTATAACCCCCGCCTCTCCACCAGCGGAGGTGACGTGCACCCACCACCTAGCCGCCACTGTCTCCTCGGTCGAGGTACCAGCACCATCACCTCCAGCCACCCCTCCAGCTGAGGCACGCGCCTTCGCAGCCTTCTCTCTCTCCACCCTATCCCTCCACTCTGCCGCCCTCAATGGACCAGCCAGATACCTCCTCCGGTAATCTATATAGCTCAGGGCTGGTCGCAAGTGCTGGCTCAGGTCCAGATCAGGCGTCGTATAACGCTCGATCTCTGCCAGTGTGTACCGGGACGTCATCAGCACACGAGGAGGGAGGCGCCCTGGAACCTGAGGTCTCTCAACCCGTATCGACTGGCGCAGCACCCTGTCACCAAGGTACCAGAACCAGCCGTACTGGCACTCGAGTAGGACCCTCCCCCTCGTAATCTCTCTGCTCCGAGCCAGGTAAGGCTCATCGACGGCGTCCCATACGTCCCAGCGGACCTGCAAGAGTTGTTCAAGCATCAGTAATCGAATGCAGGGTTATAAACAAATTGAAAGCAAGTCAAATACATGTGAGAGTTCGATACTCACTAGAGAAGCGGGAAGTCTGTCAAGCGAAACATGGAGGACCTGGAGGTTCCCCCGCGCTGAACCACCGTACCGGAAGCCCTCTCCCCAGCATAACCCCCGAGGGATGACGTTTGGGTCCCGGTGACGCGTCTCTGGGGGATGCAACCCCAGCACCTCGTAAGCCCAGAGCTGCAATGCGAATAACAAGTTGGTCAGTCAATGCGAGTTTTGATAATCAAGTGCAAGTATTGAAATGCATGCATTTAAATTTGAACAAATGAACATTTTACCTCCCAGACGCTCCATAATCCTGAAATGCCAGTCCCTTTCCGCCTCGAGACGGCATTCATGAACGCATAGCAGCTCCCGAGTGCTGCTCCACCCCAGTCATACCTCGCCGCCCTGGCGAAGTCCCTCAAACCTCCGAGATAGGAGAGGTGCACCCTGTTACGCCTGTTTGGGTACAATGAAGCCCTAAACAGGTATAACAGGTAGCACCTCGCCTTCCGTGCTGCATCCTCCTCATCCGTCGGCACACCCAAACCTGTCGTCTTGAATTGGCCATATGTGGCCGTCTCTCCCTCCCTAGTAGGCACGAACCCCAAGAACCACCTCAGTGCAGCCTCATCCCTGCCTATCCCTGAGTCGAACGGGATCGGGTCTCCTCCTACCCGCAATCCCGTGAGTGCCAAGAAGTCCAGCGGCGTCATCGTTGCCTCCCCGAAAGTAAGGTGAAAGGAACTCGTAGAGTCCCTCCACCTCTCTGGCAATGCCGTCACCACGGCATGGTCGTGCTGCGTGCTCGTGAGAGTCGGGATGAACGCCCCGAACCCTGCCTGATCCACCAATGCCTTCACAGAGGCATGCAGCTGTTGGTAGATCTCCCAACTGAAGCCCATACCTCCATGAGCCTTCAAGCGCAAGTTTCTCTGCAAACAGACAACAAACAGGCAACCAAACAGGCGTTAGTCCAATTATTCAGTCAATCATCAATCCAGTCATCAATCAAGCAGTAATTCAATCATTCAATGCAAAACAGGGTTACTAACTACTGAAAGTGCGTGAAAGCAACAAACAAGAAAGCAAAGCAAACATATCGTCAGGCAGTCGGTCGAAAGATGGACCTCGGGGTCCAGTAACACCTCCTCTCCGAAGTACAACTCCCGGCGGGGAGTGTAGTCCTCTGAAGCGGAAGGCACAAAGAGGTGCACTGGTGGAGCATAGGTCGCCGCATCGAAAGTCGGCCTCCCTCTCCTCAGCCGCTGTCTGGCAGCCTAAACCACTGTCGTCCTCTGGCCAGCTGCCCTCTCCTCCTCCTCAACTCATATCCTGGCCTCCTCCGCCGCCTCCTCTATTTCAAACTCCTCCCAGAAAGCCCTCGCCGCCGCGTCCTCATCCGCTGCCTCCCGTAGCAGCGTTGCCTCCCTCTCTCTACTCTCAACAATGGCCTCCCTCGCCACGTCCAGAATCCCCGGGGCATCCGCCGCTGCTGCCATCACTACCTCCTCTGGCGCGTGCTCAAGATAATCCTCCCGAGAGATCCCTACCGGCCCCTGAACCGACAGCCCACCGCTCGTCCCCTGAGTCACCAACTCACCACCTATCACCACCGCCTTCCCCCTATTTCCCCCACTAGGCTGCTGGCTAGGTCTCGGCTCTATCCTCCAGCGGGGTGCTCTAGTCCTGGTCACCCCGCTCGTACCCTCCGCCCTATCTCCGCCACTACCACCACCAGTCCCCCTCTCCTCGACTGTCTCCTCACTATCGTCGTTGTCCACGTCAAGAACCTCCACCATCTCCTCATCTCTCTCCTCAATCCTCTCCGGCACCGACGCATCGTCACCACCACCTAAACCACTACCCCCACTACCCTCTCTCACACCATCACCACCAACATCACCACCGGCCGCCACCATCTCGGTGGCTGGCTCCCCACCGCTGCCGAAGACTGCCGGATCACCACCATCATCACCCCTAACCACCTCTGGCCTATCACCACCGGCACCCACCACTTCCTCCTCCTTTCCTTCCCCGTCATCGTCACTCTCAACCACCGTGTGCCCCTCCCGTGGCATGTCACGCCCTGCCTTTTTTTTTTTTTTTTAACAAAAACCCAAATACGTTATATTTCACGCACTTCGAGGCCCCATTCTTTCATTATACCAATTAACAATAAATATGTATATATCATTCAAATCCTGTCCACCCGTGAGGATTTTATAAATTTTTTAAAAGGGAGTGTTTGTTTTTAGAACTATCCAAAACTGTTACAACTGGAGGCAAAACCTGTACTATTTTAAAAGATATCAAATAATTGAAAACTACTAAAATCAAGATCATAAGTTGTAAATGGAGCTGACTCAATCCAATCTATACAAAGGTTCAATACCTCCATGAATATTACATGTCCTGACATAAATATGAAATCAATTATAATCCAAAATAAGTTACACGTCCTTGAGAGTTTACAATCTTTACAGTGTCTACATGATAAGTTAAAATGTCATACACATAACGGCTCTAAATTACTATGAAACATGTGAAACATTTAAACTCTAATTGTAGGCACAACATAGGCTTTCTCAGATGTTACACTTCTCTTTATTACCTGAAAAATGTTAGATTATACAACGTGAGTCGAAACTCAATAGGAAACGTGCTAAATGCAAGGATAAGAGATCGCAAGCAAATACACACCGCAAAAATCTATTTTTTTTCTTTTCTTTTCTTTTCTTTCAAAGCGACTTAGATTGTAAATGACTATATCTAATATTCACGTTCATCCAGTATTTCAAAAAAAGAAACATAAATAATAAGCTCTAAAGAGAACGAAAATAAGTGAGGACCGAGTAACATTTAATAGGGCTGCACAAAAAAACCAGTGAACCGTGAATCCGGTCCGGACCGAACCGATCCGTACATTTTGGATTTTAACCGTGGATTAATGGTCCGGACACGGATTGAAAAAATAGTAAACCGTGACTCGCGGTCCGGACACGGATTTTAATTTCGAAACCGTGGATTAACCGATCCGGACCGTGAGATTTTTATTATATATATATTTTTAAATATACACACACACACACACACACAATTTTACACAAACTTCTACTACACAGACTACTGGACTAGGGGGTAAACTGTGATCCCTTTCAAAACTTAGGGGTTAAACTGCTACACTAACTTCTACTATATATAGTTGTTATCTACTTATCTGCGAAAGACTATAGTATATCTCCATGCTTGTGTTCATTACCCAATATCATTCAAGCTTGTGAATCTGTGATCATGTAGGTTGATAACCATGTTTGGATGTGTATTTTTATTGATGACCCATGGAAGCAGTCTAAAATTGCCCATCTGGAGTAAATAAAATCAGGATTTTTGACAACATATAGCAGATTCAATTAGTAGTTGTGTTTACACCATCAGTGTGAGATTCCAAAGAAGGCATCTTCTCTAATTAGCTACGGGAGCTCTTTACCTTGATTTCCTATTGTTTCAAGTTGATGTGTTACTTTCAAAATAGGAATTAGCTGTTAAGAACTTCTGTGTTTGTGGACTTGTGGTGTCCTTAGTATTTATAGAATTTAAATAATGTGCTTTGGGATACTTTTTGGGTTTATTTTTATGCCAGATTACGACTACCGTAAACAAGAGTGCCTTATATAACATGTAATCCGTGGATAAAACCGGAACCGATCCGTGACTCGTGGATCGGATTGGAATCGAACCGTGAGACTTTTGGTCCGGACACGGATTGTATTTTCTAAAAACCGTGACTCGCGGATTAGGATTGGATTCATGCCAATCCGATCCGATCCGGACCGTGTACACCCCTAACATTTAACACTCAAATATCAAGCCAAAATCAAACAAAATAAATAAATAGAACTATCCAATATGATAAATCACCAAGTTATCAAGTACCGAGCCAAAGCCAAACCAAACGCAAGTTACCAAATTATCAAGTACCGAGCTAAAGCCAAACCAAATGCAAGTTTATCTCAGATAATCCAAATCACAAGATCCCATGCTAGAGAATCGTAGACCAACATAGGTAAACATCCTAAGGTTCACTCTCAAAACTCACAACTCATTTCTCATGGTAGTAACTTGAAGTCATAGGACACCTACCCCGCATAGGTTTTTGGACATTCACAGTCTGTGATCCCTATGGACCACCAACACACATTACTACAACTTTAGAATCGTGCCAAACCCATAATGTGAGTTCTCCAATTACCAAATACAAACCCATAACCTAAACACCAAATCAAATACATTCAACTCACAAACCAAGTATCCAAACCAAATACTCTCATCAAAGTGTCAAGAATCCCCACATAATCTCATCACAGTCTCAGCAAGGTTACAAACTTGAAACTGCCTAGCCGATAGTAAAATTATCACCAAGTCACAATATGTTAGGAACTAGGAAAGCAAGTACGTTCTATCCATCGAGTGTGGTAAGTAGCACAGGACGTATCTATAATTCCTCTCCTCGGCATTTTATCAAACATAGTATAGACATGTAAAAAAAAATACCCATATATCACCCTTTCATTTAATCAAATACACTATTCTTTCAAACAAGTCTAACACACTAAAAGGCACATAATCTCAGTAAATAATCAATGTATCCCCCAGGTAAACATAAAAATTTAAACTCATGAGCAACACATAATACACAGACCATATATACTTAAAAGCATGTTAGGGTTTACTTAAAAATTGGGGAAAATCACTTACAAATATGAATTTAAAGTATATCACACTATACTTTCCCATATCTAAGCAATTAGCAAGAATCCTACCTTAAAAGAGCAAAATATCTCCAAAATGCAGAAATCCCGAATTCGGCCGATTGAGATTTTGTTTGGATGGATGTGAAGCTCTCGCCGCGTAGAACAACTTTCCCTCTTGGCTCTTAGATCGAATCTCACGTTTAGGGCTTCGATTTGGGGCTTGAAGATGAGAGTTTGTGAGGTTAGGAGAGAGAGAGAGAGACGTCAACGGGAAAAGAAAAAAAAAATACCAGAGAAAGAGAGCTGACGAGTTCTCTGGGCATTGATCTATATGCAAGTGCAAAATTGCACAATGCCCCCTCTAAGTACCTTGTAATATTTCCATCTCCTAATGTGTTATAATTTAATACACAAAGGTCCCTAAGCTACAAAATCTAATTAAATAATTACTCCGAAGGTTTTCAACAATTCTCACCCCCACTCCATGGCACACAAATCCGGGTCCAATCAATCAAATGCATTTATATAAGCACGTATACACCAAAATAATAATTAAAAAAAATCATTCTCTAAAACAATATAATAAAATTTTGCACGGGTCTCTACATGGCACCTCAACCCCTGTAGCACCACTGTCAATCGCCACCAGATCACCTTGAGCGCTCGAACTCGTCGGTGGTGGCACCACCGTGCCATCCCCGCCCCTTTCCACCGTCGGCGAGACCACTGGAGGCTGTGAGTCACTCAGATTTTCCATGGAAACTGATCTAAACTCTCAAATCGAACCCTAATTGACTGTAATTGGACCGAAATCGCACAAACAGACCCTAGGATTTGGGGATTTCTGATTTTGCAAGAATTTGGGTTAGAAAATGCTAGGGTTTAGTTCGGAATTGCAAGAGAGGCGTGAGAATTTAATCTCTGAAGTTTTTGAAGCGTTATGTGTGTTTAATCGGTGTAAATCGGAGTTAAAACCGACGTCGGGGTTCTGAACCGTCGTCCCCGTTCAGAGGTTCAAGCGCTCAAGTTGGACCTTTTGAGCGCTGAAGGGTCAACGTCGAGAGTTGAGCGCTCAAAGCTCTGGAGTTGAGCGCTCAAGGTAGGGTTGAGCGCTCAAAGGCAATGCCTTGAGCGCCCAAGTCCAGCCCTGGCAGGACTTTTGGCTTCTTTTGCAAGCCTTTCAGGGGCATTTTAGACTTTCCTTGTGATTAGTTAGTGTACTTTGGACTTGTTAAATCACGACCAATCAAACGCGTGTAGATCCAAGGATTTAAATCTCGGTAATTGGTCGTGATAGATCACATTAATTAATTGAGACATGTTATGTATCATGATTCACATTAGCATATGCGTGAAGTGTTTTGACTGCAGTTTGAAGACCATGTGTCCGTTTAAATCGTTGTTTTTGAGGACCACGTGTCCGTTTAAATCGTTGTTTTTAAGGACCACGTGTCCATTTAAATCGTTGTTTTTGAGGACCAGGTGTCCGTTTAAATCGTTGTTTTTGAGGACCACGTGTCCGTTTAAATCGTTGTTTTTTAGGACCACGTGTCCGTTTAAAGCATTATTTTTTAGGACCACGTGTCCGTTTAAGTCGACGTTTTTTAGGACCACGTGTCCGTTTAAATCATTGTTTTTTTTAAGAGCCACTTGCTCATTTAAATCATCGCTTTGAAGGCCCTGTGCCTGTTTAAATTGTTATCTTTGAGGGTTTTGAACCTGTTTATGTTTGTTTATTGATTTTCAATTGCCCCGAGGAACTACGCTGGTCTGATCCCTGCAGTGGGGTACGTAGGCAGCTCGTAGAGCACGACCAATTGATTTTCTAATATTTTCTTTTGTGGCTTGAGATGTATCGCGGGGAATGAGTCGGGTTGTCTATGTCTTAGACGTCACTCATACCAAATCAATGGCATCGAGTCCCGTCCAAGAGGGGCAACTGTAGACACCCCGATTTTGAACCCGGGATGCGCTCGAGCATTCCCGATGATGAAACGGACCAATCATTGACTACCCGAAACTTGTGAAAACGGCTTGAACTTGGTCAAAATCAACAAAACATCACCAAATAACCCAAAATAACCCAAGCATTGTTAAACCAAGTTAAACCACCAACTTGCCACCAAGAGCCTTGAGCGCTCAAACCCCTGAGAAGCACTTTGAGCGCTCAAGCCTACGGCTTTGAGCGCTCAACTCTGATCCCAGTCAGGAATCTGTAGAGTATCTCATCATGAAATTTTCTGCATGGGAGCATCTGGGGTGATCTTATACGATCCTAATACGTATAATACACCCTACATTGTTCTAATCTACCCCTAAAACTACTCCTAACCCACTTTCAAACACAAACCCACTCCCTCTCTCTCCTCTCTTTCCCCCCCACTCACTCCCTACTTAAACCACTAACCACCTCTGGTTTTAGAGGTTACCAATTTACACACTCCAGCTCTCCCAATTCCTCCAGAAATCGTCCTCACTCTCACTCTCTCTCTCTCTCTCTCTACAATACTACTCCATACACCATCTACTATACCATCTTTCAAGTTCAAAATACCACCTCTACTGACCATCCATTGATCAATCAACCTCACATACTGTTTCACCCATCCAGAACACGAACCAAACATCCATAATCGTCCACCCCAAAGCCCAAAATCAAGTTTCAAGCTTTCAATCAAGCCAAAAAGGTAGTTAATGTGTGAAACACCACATTTTGGGTTCTCTGAGGGAGACCAGTAGGTCCAAGCAAGTTCTTTGTACTTGCATTGGGCTTACAAGGTCCAAGATATGTGATCAAAACCTTTTTAAAATCTGCTGCTGCAGGAGGGTTGAACGCTCAATCTTGAGCTTTTGAGCGCTCAAGTCCCCTTATGGACAGCTACTGTTTCTGTAGTTTTTATCTCTTCTTGGTTTTTTATCATCATCTTACGGCTAAGTAACATCCATTTTGCTTTAAAAATCAATTTATTCCATCTCCAATGTTCACGCATGAATACTACTTAGCCATTTCATGATGATTAAAAGTCAAAATGTTCATAAATACCATTTCAATGGCAGAAACAGTAACTGTAAGGCTTATTTATCTCTTAATGTTGTAATAGTGGTCCTGAGAAGCAATGAAAATTCGTTTTCCAGTTAGAAACCGGAAAGCCACATCATGGTTTGAGCGCTCAAGATCATATGTTTGAGCGCTCAAACTGTTCTTGGTTCATTTGCTGGTTATTTGTTGTTTCGATGATGGATCATGATTTAACTTCTTTCTGGTCATTATGAGTTGTTACTACTGTACTTATGATCTGAATCTCTTTCTCTCATCCTATTTCAAGTATTCCCCCTTATTAACTTGTGATAATTCTCTTCTTGTCGACATTATTTCAGAGATCAAACTATCTGTTTCCCCTTGATTCTCCATGAAAAACGTTTTATTAATGTTTGATCCTGTAGAACATGAGTAATGAAGTGATAAAGGGGCTTGAATTCACAGAAATTGGAAACTGGTTTGAGCGCTCAATCCATTAGCCTTGAGCGCTCAATCCAGGTTTGGAAGGTTGAGCGCTCAAGCCATCACCCTTGAGCGCTCAATCCCTATTCTGGGATCCAGATTGTAAGTCAGTTTAGTAATTTTCATGTTCTTAATTTCTTGGGTTGCTATACAGTTTCTGTTGTGGTTTATTTCTGTGAATATTTGTAGTAATCTTATTTATTGTTATCGTCATTCCCATGTAACCCACGTGCACAAGCATTCACGTTAGATTTGCATTTTGTATTTTCTTATTATTTACGTAATTCCCGTCCCCGATGCCCCATTTTTATGATTGAATTAAATTTCAAATATTTTCAAAATCCCACAAAATATTGAGTAGAGACCGGTTCATGAACCGGGCGAGAGGGGTGCCGTAAAACCCTTCCCCTCTCGTAACCAAACCCCCGAATCGTAACCAAACCCCCGAATCCGAGAAATCTTTGGTTTCGCCATGATCAGTAAAATCTTTTTCAATGGGCAAACGAGTCACATTTTTAATCGATTTCTCGGGTTCGGACCTCAAATCCGGGTGGCGACTCTAACCATCACAATCCTTCCAATCAAAATCGAACCATTTCCGGTGGGCCGTCCACAATCATACATGAATAAAGTGGTATAAAAGTTGGGGAAAGGCTATTTTGGTGTGTATCATACTCACACCCATAAAAGTTACGAATCGATTACCTCTTATTATTAAAAGTTACGAAACGCACCAAAATGTTATGAATCGTAGAAAATATTACGAATCATATTGCTTAAAAGTTACGAATCACTAAAAAAATGTTACGATATTGCCAATGATGTGGCACAATATGGACCATACAATGTGCATATGGTACACACCTTTAATGGGTGTGTATTGTAGTCATTCCCTAAAACCTGATATCAATAAATAAAGATGATGAATAAGGCTGTAGATGTTGACTTGACCATCCATTGGTTGGCATTGAATGATTGATTAGAAGTCCCATTAAATTAATGTCACTGTGTGGTCACGTGTCTTCCCATGTTTTTGCAGGAGCATTTGTTTCCATTTATTTTCGTCGGAGGCCAATAAGGGTAAATAAAAGGTGAATAAGGTTGTATATATTAGTAAGGTCAAAAAAAGTTATATAAGGTTGACAAGTCATTGAGTCAAGGGTGAGCATTTAATGGCGGTCCCGTATTAGAGTTTTTTTAATAGTGTAATTTTAGATTGTCCGGTCAGAGTCACAGTTGTCATTCAATGATCAAAAGAACCCCAACAAAATATCGATGTCATTATGTAATAACGTGTCTTTGCTTGTTTGCATAGCATTGGATTCCCATACTTTTCGTACTAAAATGGCTGACATATCAATGAAGAAAATGGATGCAGAGTATATCAATTGCTATCGTTGATGTTGCTAATCGTCATTTAAAAAAAAAAGTACCTTTTACAATTGAAAAACTTACTTGGGTTTTTTTTTTTTAGGTTCAATTAAGGAGAAAAAGTTAAACAACATCTACAACATATTCAGCACCTAACAATGCAATATCATCATCCAAAAATACAGTTTCAGAAACTACAGAGGTGGTTTTATTATTAAGTTAACTATACTTATTTTATTACCGTCATCTTTTAAAAAAAAAAAAAAAAAAGAGTTATTTTACATTTACAAACGTGTTTTGTTTTATTATTGGCGTACATTTTAGTTTGACTATTACGGAATTATATTCATCGGTTGCTTTGCTCCCCTTCTTATATATGGTTCTGTATATCTCTAATTTGATTCCAGTGGTTCTGATTTTTTATAACAATGACAATAACAGTAATTTCTCTCAAAAAATATATATATATATAGAGTTGAATTTATATTGAAATAGTGCTCCCCCAAACTCACATATTAACAATTGCGTATGCATTATTCACTTGCATTTCCCTTCGTTGGTTCAACTCCAATTTACCCATGATAAACAAACAAAAAGAATAAACAGAAAAGAAATAATAGTAAAACATAATGAATCACAGAAACGGAAACGGAAACGGAAAAGAATAATGAACGTCGAATTAGGATTAACTGAAACGGAAACACGCACGTTTTACAAAAAGCGTGTTTCATGATGAAAACGTGAAACGGAAACACGCACGTTTTACAAAAAGCGTGTTTTCCAAACACTTTTTCACGTACTTTGGGAATGAAGTTTATAACCGCGCATTTTATTCAATAAAATTTCAACAAAAATAAAAATAAAAAACGTATATCGGTTAATTAGCCTTCTACATGACTATCTAAAAATGAGTTTGCGCTGAACTCTCTGGGCTCGGACCTCAAAAAGTGCCGAACAATCAAAACCTTAGGGGGCTGGCCCAACATTTGGCAAGGCCAGTACTCAATTAATGAGATTTGGTTCGGCCCACTTTAGTTTCGACAATAATTGGGCTTACTCCATTTTATTTGTCCAAATGTTTACAAAATAAAACTTGACAAAGAATGATCGAATTGCTTTTTGGTCAATCTTCACTGAATCTAAAGCTCCATTTGCTTCCACGTGAATTGTTTTCTTGTAAAAAAGTTTTCACCATTTTCCACTGTTTGGTTAGAGGAAAAATAAGTGAAAAAAAATATATATATATTTTTACATTGAAACAAACGGAAAAGTTGCATTTTTAAAGAAATAAAATGAATCGAATGGACCATGCACTATATTTGCCGCAATGATGTAGGACCATGGTTCGATTATCAGGGTCAGACTGCAAGAAAGTAATTTATTGTGACTTTCGTAGTCCGGGGTTGGATGGCTTGCCTTTTGACTGCACTGGATAAGGGATTAGTCAAGGTGTGTGTAAGCTGGACAGAACACCCCTAACAGCTAAACGCGAAAAAAAAAGGGACATTTACCATCAAGTCACTCTTGGATCCCATAATTACCATCAGGTCAAGCCCAACTCTGAAAAATTCTCATCAACTCCCCAACCCGTATAAAAATGCCTTAATCATAGGGTACCCTATGAAAGTGTCTAAAATCCTAGGATACCTTATGAAAGTGCCTAAACCACTAAACCCTATAATAGGAAAGTGCACCCTAAACCTAAACTCTAGGGTACCCTACGACTAGGGTACCCTATGAAAGTGCCTAAAATCCTAGGGTACCCCACGACTAGGGTACCCCATGAAAGTGCCTAAAATCCTAGGGTATTCTATGAAAGTGCCTAAACTACTAAAATCCTATAACAGGAAAGTGCACCCTAAACCTAAACTCTAGGGTACCCTTATGACTAGGGTACCCTACGACTAGGGTACCCTATGAAAGTGCCTAAAATTCTAAGGTACTCTATGAAAGTGTCTAAACCACTAAAACCCTATAATATGAAAGTGCACCCTAAACCTAAACTCCAAAAAAGAATGACTTACCTTAGTGGTAATTAAAAAAATGACTTACCTTATTGGTAATTAGACATTTTTTTTTCTAGACTTAGAGGTAATAATTCCAAAAAAAAAAAAAACTCAATCACAGAGAATAAAAACAGCTTCACTCAATCACCTTGACAAGTATGGCAATGTTTGGAAGCTTGTGAAGGAATCTTAATCCCAAACGGTCGTGAATTTCTTGGCTTTGTCTTCCTCTTTTTGTTGCATCTTTTCAACCAATAATTCTCTCTTTTGTTCTCTTGTTGGTTGCCTACGAATCTCAATCTATTTTTGGATGTGTTTAGATCTTAGACTTCGGATAATTAAGCAAAAAGTTTTTTTTTCTTTACTCTTTTTTATTGGTTGAGGAAATTAAATGAAAGGAAAATGAAACGATCTGAGCTGTATAATGTTCAGGTCTGTTCGTTAACCTTGTAGCAAACTCGAGATCGAGCTTAAAGAAAACTTGAGGTTCAATCGAGCTTGTCTAGGGCTTGAGTCAAACTGAACTTTTTCACAAGCCTTACCGAGTTTCTCTCATGCAGGTCTAGAACTGTAAATAAAATCTTTGTTTTGGACATAAATAAGTTGGTCATACATACATAAGTGTAACAAAATATTAAAGAAAAAAAATTATAAAATTTTCAATGCTTAAAGAAAATTAAAGTTTTGCAGATTCCCTAGAAGTTCACTTGTTGGAACTTGGAAGTAATTGTTTAACTTGTCCCACGTCTACACTACAGTAGATGCTCTAACCTTAAAAATCGAGACATATAAACCAACAGCCAGATGCTAATAGATCACAAAGATATATGCTATTTACTACATTTTGATGGTTTGAATTATTACAACTCAAGGCATAAAGGTATATTTTTCCCTTTTACAACTCAGGTTATCCGATACAAATTGGCGGAGCTAGAATTTTTGTTCGAGGAGGGCCGACTTATTGTAGCATAAAGTTTTTGCTTTCTAATATGAAAAGTTTGCACATCGAAATTATTCTAGCCCAATACATTAAAACTTAAAAGTATACGAATTATTTCATCAAGAATGAAAGAAATTGCAAAATGAGAATGTTAAATAATTAACCTGTTTTTATTTTGGTTTATTTTCGGCTTTATTCAAAAAAATATTACTTTTGACCCTAATTTTATACTCTTTGGATTCGTCTCGTCGAGACGAATCTATAAACCACGAAAACTTAACGTAAAACTAACAAATGCAAAAAAAAAAAATTTAATAAAGACGAAACAAAAAAAACCAAAAAACCAGTTTTTTCTTTTTTGCCAAAGCACCCCTCACTAGCCAATCAAGCTGATACAAATTTGTACCTTGTGAATGAACTTTTTGTCAAGGAGTGTCTGAATAAAAAAATATTCTACTTTTTAAGGTTACTTTCCACAAACGGGAAATGTTAGGTACACACAAACAAGTTACCCATAAATTACCCACACACACACTTGTGTGTGTGTTTGAGTAATTTGTGGGTAACTTGTTTGAGTAATGTGTGTTTGAGTAATTTGTGGGTAACTTTTGTGTGTATGTAGTGTTGCTCTTCAACAAACTTCTGTAGGAATCCAAGGACCCAATAATTTTGGGTACAACCTGATTGTTCGGAAAATAGAAATTATTGTTGATGTTGATGTTGCTAGAAAATATGTTACTTTTTGTGATGAAATGAAATTTACGCAATAAAATCAATTCAAAACTTGGAATTCGAAGTAAACAATATGATGATCACACCCTGCATTTAAGATAGATTTCGTCTCCACTACTAGGGATGGCAATCGCGACCGAACCGATGGGTACCCGAACCGAAACCGCTATTTTTACCCGAACCATAACCGAAATAATCTCCGTGGGTATGGGCATGGTATGGGATATGGCCGAACCGAATGGGTATGGTTCGGTTCTGGGTTGAGGTCTTAACCGAACCGTGACCCGAAACGAACCGAACCATGTAATTACATATATACCCCCTGAAATATATAGTAATTGCGTCTGAGCCCCTGGGTATATATATACCATTAGACCTAAAAAAAACCCTAACATTTCATTTCATCACTTGTCTGCCCCGCCCACCACAGACGATTAGGGTTAGGGCGATTCAGGTGAGCTGCTGCTCCTCCGGCCGCTAGCATCTCTCTCTCTCTAATCTCTATCTCTCTCTCTCTCACACTATGAACTGATCACCGATGTAGTCTCTGCCGACCAGGTCTCTCTCTCTCAGCTTGTTCGTGTAAAGTCGCGATCTCGGTTACTCGGTATCTCTCTCTCTCTCTCTCTCTCTCTCTCTCTCTCTCTCGTAGATCAGTTGTGTTGCTATCTTTACAGTTTCATCTAATCATTTGCTTGATTACTCGACTGACTCAGTCGGACTGAGTCCTTGCTTAGTTTCAAATCTCAGCTTGTCCTTGATTTCATGATTTGCTAACATACAACTGTTAGTCTGTTAGATGAGGGTTTTGAAGACCCATTTTTTTACATTGCTCATATCAGTATGTTTGATTTCATGATTTGCTAACATACAACTGTTAGTCTGTTAGATGAGGGTTTTGAAGACCCATTTTTTTACATTGCTCATATCAATATGTTTGATCCTTTGAATGGCATATGTTTGTGTTGTTTTCGCATGTTTCGTAGGTTCATAAATAATGTCTGATTCACCTGTCTATTCGAGTGCTCCAGCTGATGGTTCTGCACCATCAGAACCAGTCAGTCAGTCTGCCCCTATCAATGTCGATGACCATCCAAATGAAAACAATCAAAACAATGCTGGTTCAGAACGAGTAACCGAAACCAATTCGGGTGAAGCCAAATTAAGGAGCCCTTTTTGGGCTCACTATAATAGGGTGCAAATTAACGGGGAGTGGAAGGCTTGCTGCAAGTATTGTCCAGCCAAGATTTCTGGAAAAACTGAAAATGGTACTCCTCATTTGCAACAACACTATAATCGGAGACACAAAAAGAAGGATAACATGAGGCAGCAAGTTCTAACAAACAATTTCACAAATAGAGACCGTCCTGTGCAACTCACAACGTATAGTTTTGATCATGCTACGGCACGGAAAGAACTTGCTAGTGCCATCATCATGCACGAGTATCCTCTTTCGATTGTGGAGCACGTTGGCTTTAGGAGGTATTCAACTGCACTTCAACCTTTGTTTAAGGTGCCGTGTAGGAACACAATAAAAAGTGAAATATTTAAGATTTATGAATACGAAAGGGGGAAGACAATGAGCTTGGTGGTGCACAATGCAAGTAGATTGGCTATCACAATGGATATGTGGACTTCGAGTAATCAAAAGAAAGGTTTCATGGCTGTCACGGCACACTTTATTGATGATGCTTGGACTTTGCAAAGTCGCATTTTGAGGTATTTCTAACTTGCATTGTCATTTCTTTATTGCTTTATTCAATGTAAATCTTAATTTTCCCATTTGTAATTAAATATGAACGTTGCATGTTAGGTTCATATATGTGCCATGTCCACATACAAAAGAAGTTCTATG
>CM037152.1:18674016-18701165 GCA_020921065.1 Vaccinium darrowii
TGGATGACCGCAGCCACCAAGAATGGCTCACCTAGCACCATTCCTTCTTCTTTGATTTCATTTATCAATATTTGAAGTTCGTGGAGTTGTGCACTGACAGATAGCATATCCACCATTTTGAAGTCAAGAAACCAGCCAACAAGGAACTTCTTGGACCCGGCCCCGTCAACCTTGAACTTCCTTTCTAAGGACTCCCACAGTTCCTTAGCAGACTTTGCATCAATGTACACAGAATACAAAGAGTCCTCCAGTGCATTCAGAATGTAATTCTTGCACAAATAATCAGCATTTTTCCAGATATCTTGAGCCATCCGCTTTTAATTATCAGTCTCATCCTCAGCAACAACTGGGGCATCATCAGTCAAACATGCAGCCAAATTAAGAGTGGTGAGAAAGAACAACATCTTTTGTTGCCATCTCTTAAAATCAGCTCCACTCCCAAACTTTCCCGGCTTATCCACATGGGTCATCGGAAACGTGGGAACTCCAGGGGGGAGGTTTCACTGCAGTTCCCGAAATTGGAGGAGTCTGCGCATCAGTGCTTTTCCCAGTAGCAGCACTCTTCCAGTAGCATCAGTAGACATGTTGTTCTGAAACAAGATCAACCACAAATTAGTGTAGATCTTCATAATATCGACAATAAGAATAGATATGCAATCTAAACTTAACAACTGAGATGATCTAACATCCGTTACACAACCATGCCATGGTTCTCCCAGGGACTGTGCCCGCCCCCAACGGGGTCCTGCAGGCGGCACGCTCTATGCGTCGGATACTATTTCCATACAAATAGTACTATCCAAGGTTGTAGACAGTAGTATTCACCATTTAATACCATTAAAACGTACAGTTGCACCATACATTCCAGGTGTCGGCCACACTGGATTACACCTTCCTTGGATTCCATCAGACAATTCCACCGAAAAATGCCTTTTTTTTTTCAATAAAAACAAAAACAGTGTTCCTTCCTTGCATGGAGAACATCTGTCAAAATGCTAGAAATGAAAACTGATCCAATTTTAAAACCCAAGTGTAGACTGTCCCGAGAAACAAGAAATAAAAATTTTCCACTTTGGAAACAGATGCATTGATGCATCCATAAAGAAAGGCTGCAAAACTTGTTTTCTTTCACGCCGACATCATCAATTAAAAACCAATTTCTAAAACCAAGGAGCACTGCCTCCTTTTAAAGACATCCCTCTTCCTCTTTTCTGTTCTTCATTTCAGAGATGCAAGAGGAGAAAATAACAGAGCACTTCGGCTTTACTCCGACATCCGGAGTGTGCACTTCGGAGGTCCGTTCTCCGCACCGTTTTCTAAACGGAGGCCTGCCGCGCACGACAGCTTAAGGCCGTAGCCGTCAAGATTATCATGATCTCATGTCAAGCCACGCATGACTGACAAAGTCGAAGCTGCAAAAGATGTGGAAGACCCAAAGGTAGCCTCCTGTACGGATCCAAGAATCAAAGTTTGATTCTCGGTATTTTTTTATTTTTTATTTCTCCAAAAAACCATGTAGCCCCAAAGCACTCTCCTGTATACTTTGGATAGAAAAATAAAACCCACGGTTTTCTAGAAATCTGTTCGAATTTGCTCTGCAATTAAAACGTTAGACTCGAACAGAAATTATTTTCTGAAATTCAATTTTGCCGACCACATGATCCGATTCTGTTTTAAGCTTGTTGGAAAATTATGGCAATACATGAATTCCAAAGAATAATTTCCATTAATGAAATACAAATACAAATATAATTGCAGAATAAATTAGTGAGAAATACAAACAGAATTGGAGTATTCGAGAACCGAGTCCCGTGTAACCACGGTCTCCTTAAAACAGATACGCCGCCTACCGAGGGTGTTGTAGGTTGAAACCGACGTCTGTCTCCCAGGATAAAACGGCTGGACCACGAACCACGGAACACCTCCGAGGAGCGTCTTGGCGAACTGAACTTTGCCTATCTCTCTCTCACAAATCAGAACCCTCTATATGAAAATGCACTGTGTATCAAAGTGTGTGTTTCCTCTTTGCAGATGCACGACTAATGTAGCTCTAGTGAGAGCTCTAAATTGTCGGTGGGAGTAAAGCGCCATGCTTTTCTCCATACTTGCCAAAGAATGGGTGACAATAAGTTTGTCTGACAAAGGGATAACACCCCTATCTTTCTCCAGCTACTGAATTCATTCATTTTTAGGAAAGTAAAACTTCTAACATGAACATGAGTGGGGGTTTGCTAAAGATATTTGTGAGAAGCTGAAATTTTTTTTAAGGTGATGGAACTGTTTTCTGGAACAAAATACCCCACTACTAATCAATGCTTTTCAAATATATGTGAGATTAGACTTGCTCTGAGAGATTGGCTCATTTCTGAGAATGCGGTGGTTAGGGAAATGACCAAAAGAATGATGGAGAAATTTGTGTTGGATCCTAGGTACAAGATCAATGTATTGGAGTTCTACTTCGAAAAATTGTTTCCCTTAAGTTATAAGGAAGAAGTTGATAGAGTTAGTACACTTTGTTACAAATTACTTAAGGAGTACCAAAGTCCTAGTTCAATGGTCGAGGGTATTGGCGAGTCTTCCCAATCAACTCCCATTGATATGGACTCAATGTCACAGTATGATCTCTATATGCTTCAGTCGAAGAGAAGAAAGACCATTGATACTGCAAAATTGAAGTTGGATCATTACTTGGCGGAGGGTCCCTTGCCAAAATCCCCGGGATTTGATGTGTTGAATTGGTGGAAATCACATGAACCCAAGTACCCCGTTTTACACGCCATGGCTAGAGACATGTTGGCTATTCCCATATCCACAGTTGCCTCTGAGTCCGCATTTAGCGCAAGTGGTAGGTTGGTGAGTCCACATCATAGTAGACTTCATCCCGACACTATGGAAGCCTTGATGTGTGCTCAAAGTTGGTTGTGGGCTACTGAAATGAAAGGTAATAAGTTAGTTTCTTGCATTTGTTTGTTACTTTTATTTTGTTAGGTGAATCATCATCCGGATACACCACTATATATGATGATGAAGAATCAGGGGATTCGTGCTTGACTCGTGAGGTCATTTGCATTTTTGTTCACCATTTATTGTTGTCTTATGGTTTTTGCATTATTGCCTATGTTAATTGAATTTTTTTTTTGTCCATTTAAACAGATATGAATACATTTGGACTTCGCTAGTACTGTTGATTGTTGGAAAGGAAGGAAGCAATTTGTTTACTCTATTGGCAAGGATGCAAGCAATCTGTTTAATTGAACTGTTTACTACTTTATTGTGTTGTTCTCTATTAGACTATTACTGTGGTGTTGTCTCCGTTAAGACTATTTTGTTGGATTTGCTGTGTTTTTGAGTTGTTCTCTGTTAGACTTGGCTAGTACTAGTACTATTTTGTTGTCTCTGTTTTGTACTGGAATTTATACAATTTGGGAAGTAGCATATCAACTGGGATTTGAAGTTTGTACTGGGATTTGATAAATTCTGAATCTCTGATCAATTTTGTACGGATTTTGAATCATTTGATCAATTTTGTATTGGGATTTTATCAATTTGGAAAGTACTAGCAGCTGGGATTTTAATTTTGGTAGGAGTTAATCAATTCGGTTCGGGTATTACCCGAAACCCGATTGGTCAATGCCAAATATTGTTTGGCTATTTTCAATTAATTCGCGATCGGTTACCCAATCGGTTCGGTTAATACCCGATACCCGAATGGTTCAGCTCTGGTTTCCATATCCCACACCCGAACAGGTAATGGTTCGGTTCTAGTTCCCCTTTTGGTTTTGGGTATCGGGTTCGGGTACGCCAATACCCGAACCGAACCGCCCTATTGCCATCCCTATCCACTACAGTCCTTATGTATATATTGCAATGGACACCTATCTCCCAGGCAGTACTTGATCGGAATCCCCAAAAGTAGCACTACAATTGGAAGGTCTGACGAACTATCTTATGTTTGTACTCTCTCAAATGAATGGATTCAGACTTGATGAAACTGTTGACAAATAACTTTTTGAAAAATATCTTTAAAATGAATAGGGGACATGATATTTATAGCCCAACTGGCTGGTGACTATTCGGAATTGTCAGCAAGAAAATAGACACATCTATTTATGAAAGGACGCGTCTGTCCACGGTAAACATGTGTCATTGAAAAAACACGATTCTAAATCAATTCAAATTACATTCACACCCAGAAAGAAAATACTATATCCTATAATATTTCCAACAGACCTCTTCTCCAATCAGGCTTGTAGTGAGTAGATTGCCAAATTACTTTCACTTAACTTAATTTAACGTGTAAAAGATTTAGAGCAGTGGCAGATCCATAAAATCGATACAGCAAGGGCACAATTTTTTAAAAAACTTTCCACACAATATATAACTTTCAGTCTAAGTTTTATTTACGAGTCTTGGAATGAGTTTTCTTACTAAATGAAAAGCACTAATTGTCGCCTGCAAATAACACATTACTTTGAAGAATCAAAAGCATACAACTCATTTGATAATCCGAAAAGTCCTATATTTCAAGAACGCAATATAATCAATACATCACCCACAAAATTAATAGTGGAAAACAATTCAAAATACAAAAGGGCACTAAAGCAATTCATGAGGGGATGAATGAAATTCAAGTTCTAGGCATATAAGTGTAGGAAAATCCAGGGGACACGTGACACCCCCAGTCATAAGCTGAAACCGCCCTTGATTGAGAGGCATTTTGGGACAGTACAAATCAATTCTCTAAACGGTAAGTATGAAATGGCAGTGTGAGGGGGTTGTACTCTGTAGAGATTAGTTCGAGATGAGTACAAGTTGGCCCAAAAACTTTACATTACCACAAAAAACTAAAAATAAAAAACTTGGAGTAAATATACCCAAGTTGTCACATAATTAAGAGATGTCTGCATTATTTGTCGTCAATTTTCTTTGATCAAGTTGTCGGTATATAAACCTATATTAATTGATATATTATGTGCGTGAATGTCCTTGTCACGTGCACAGAAAATACCATGCGTTGCATTTGTTATTAGTCAAAAAAGAAGTTAGAATGGTTTATTTCGTTATATCCCATTACCAGGAAAGTTCAATAAATCAACATCGATGAAGCCCCAACCTTAAGCAACTGAAAAAAAAAAAAAAAAAGGTCCGTTTTTGGGAAAGACATAATAAAGGAGCCTTTATTTCAATAAGGACATCAACTTTTTCTTTAATGCCAAAAGGACAAATCACCTTCACATTCCAAAAATGCTCCCACTAGCCAATGAAAGTGTCTATACCCCTCAAATCTAATGAAAGTGTCTAAACCTAAACCCAAGGGTATCCTATGAAAGTGCCTAAACCCTAGGGTACCCTATGAAAATGCTTAAACCACTAAAACCATATAATTGGAAAGTGCACCCTAAACCTAAACCCAAAATGCCTAAACTCACTATACCCTACCCCAAAGAGCCTAAACCCCCTAAAATTAAACCCCAAAATTGAACCCACCCCCAAAATTGAAGAGAGAGAAATTAAATTTGTCCCACCCACCCAAAACCCACGCATGAGAGAGAGAGAGAGAGAGAGAGAGTGTGTGTGTGTGTGTGTGTGTGTGTGTGTGACCGGTGGGTAAATTGACGAGTCAGTGCGTTAAATGAGAGAAAGAAACATGAAAGTGACGGGTTTGAAAGTGACGGGTCACTGCGCCTTGGGTCAGTGGGTGAATTACGTGTCAGGCTTTTTTTTTTTTTTTTTTTATAGCAATGCATAAAAGGACGCGCGTGGAATGATTCATTAAGGGTATTTTTGTCTAGTGTTGTCCTTGAGCCATCAAATATTTCCTATCAATGTATTGGAAGCATTAAAATAAGCTAGGTTGGAGTAAACACCATTTAAAGTCCCGAACTTGGCCTTTAGACCAATTTTCTGAAAAAAAAAAAATAAAAGGAATATTATCCGTCTGAGTCTTCCATAGGGACGCACCGTTATGTTGAACACTTTATGGGTTTTTTTTTGTCTTGATATACTTTGATGATCGGAATCGTTTATCTTTCAAAACTAGTTGAGAAGATTAACTAGGTAAAAAATCACCTTGATCAAATATACTTTGACATGTTTTCGAAACACATCTACGTTGAAAAGTAAAGATTACAACATTGGATTGGAACTCTATTTCTCAAAATAGATGTTTTACAAAGACAAATGAAACAATATTTGATTAGTCAAAAATTTATTTTTCGATCATCAAAATGAGCTTAATTAAGAAGAGTTCACAAAGAATTTACCAAGACGGTTCAGTACTTCAGTCCTTTTACAGACAGCAGAGGAGTGAGGGGCGGCTCCACCGTGTGTTGAATGGTCGAGGCCAACCCCATCGTTTAAAAAAATGCACTTAAATTTTATATTTTTCACACATAATTTATTTTTTCTTTAATTTTGTTGGCCCTGAATAATTTATACGTAGCCAAAGCAAATATAAAGTCACTTCGAACTGTGACTAAGTAGGTAATATGGCTCAAAATAAATATGTCTATTTTGTAAAAAAAATTTGTATACAAAACTATACTTTACATTTTTCTCAACGCTGAAAATCTTAGAGGAAGAGCTGAACCAAAAGAATACCCCAACAAACAACAGCGACAATCTTACATGAGGAACGAGCAATATTTTTAATAAATTAAAATTGTTCCAGTGCAATACAAATTGGATTGGTGAAGTGGGGAAATAATAAAAATATAATAAGACCTCGTGCAGTGTGATCACAATCTAACTTCCAATATTTTCATCACTTGCTAGTATTTTAATCTATATTAAAAAATGACAGTCCACGAGTTTTAGCTATTTTTGAATTAGAAAACCATGGGTCGCTGTCGATTTGAATGAAGGTCGATACAATGGGTGGCCCTCAATAGTTTTTTGTTTTTTGTTTTTCTTCTTTTATCTTTTTTTGTTAACTGCTCTTCTTTTGTCTGATCTCTATCTAATTACAGTATATTTAACTTCCAATTTTATTTTTTTTTATGAGTGGATGATCCTTTGGGTCTGTTCATGATCAAAACCTCCTCGCTAATAAAAGGTTCATGATCAAAACCTCGTCGATGCTGTTCAGGGACGGACGCAAGATTCGAGTGTGAGTTGGGCGAACACCATAACAAAAATTTACTAGGTGGGTGAACCTAAATAGCCGTTATAAAAAAATTAAAATCTTTTTTTCTATATTTTGTAAAAAAAATTTGAGACTTTTGTAGGACAGTCGCCCGGGCTAACTCTGTAATAACCCGAAATTTCGTAAATAAAAATTTCGATTTATTAATGCGGTTTTATTTTTAAATAAGTATAGTTTATAATTTGGTTTGGTTAAAATAAACGAATTAGATTTAATCTGTTTATTTATACTTTTCGCACCGTAAATGAACGCGTGCACACCGAGTATTTCACTACACTGCGTCCGGAAGCCGTACTAAATCCCCAACTCCTATTTTGTTTTATTAAAACTAGCCTTGATTTAGTGGGAGACTAGACTTTAATTTAGTGGGAAATTTAGTGGGGAATTACTCATAACCTAAAACTAGTCTTTAAAACCTAATTTTTGCTTTTGCAAAAGGTTGTTTGGACACTTGTGGGGAGGGTTTATGGCTGGTGATTATTTTTGGGGGAGGTGAACCTCATTACTTCACTATAAATAGCTCACTCTCCTTGCTTCATTTCACACCAAAACCTCCCAACTTCTCCACTTTGTGCTTTCTAGTGTTCTTGAGTGAGTTCTTGAGTGTTCTTCTTGAAACTCATCCTAAACCACCACACTCCACCACCCTCGACCACCCCTAGATCTTAGAAAGGTAGAATAAGTTAGCAAGAAAGCGTTCGAGCAAAGGTCGACTAGTCATTACGCCGCCGGAATTCAACTAGCTTATCGGCTTCCGACTAATCATCGGAATTAAGGTAGATACTTTATCTTAACTTTAGATTAGTATTTACTAGTTCATATTAATGATGTTATTATTTTGCTTAAACATGCCTAATTATGATTAAACGTGATTATATTCGTGATTAGTGATTTTATGAACAATTAGACTTTGAAAATCACATGTGGACGGTCGATTTCCACCGGTTGATTTTGATTTGAAAATAGAGTCGCCACCCGGGTTTTTGGAATATGGTTTAGGACCCGAGAAACCAATTTGAAAGTGATTGAGAAAATGATTTATAAAACAATTTGAAAACCAGAGATTCGTTTCGGATTCGGGAGCCAGGTTACGAACGGGGAAGGGTTTTAAGGCACCCCGTTCGCCCGATTTAAAATCGGTCTTAACTAAACATTTGTGGGATTTTTAGAAATATTTTAGAGCCAAACTTCAACAGATAAACATTTGAATTATGCAAAGCAGACGATAATAATGAAAAGCAAGCAATTAGTATGTAAATAACAGTAAATGTACAAGAATTCGAAATTTAAGCTGTTCATGCAAGACACTGATCAGAATTTTGATTTTTGCCAGAAAAGTGTGCCGTGCGGCACACTAGGAGTACCGTGCGGTACAGAAAGTGTGCCGTGCGGTACTGTTTATCAACCCAACGGTCAAATTTTCAAAAGGGTACTGTACAGCATTCCAAGTTAACCGTGCGGCACAAGGAAAGTGCCGTGCGGTACTGTTTATCTCACAACAGCTTGAAACTTTGATTTCTCTTAATGACTAGATGAAAGCACACACAAGGTATGAAATATGGTCAAAAACAGACTATTTTGAATAGGAAAACAGTGTGTATAAGTAGGGGATGTTTCTCCTCGTTGAATCGCTCCGTACGAGGCGATGTTTTCACCGTACGACGCGACCGGGAGGCATAAAATAGAGCTGGCTTTGATGTAACATGGGTATACCAAGCATGGAAATGATATAAGGGATCATCCTACACTTGGCATCCCTCCCCTCAGAGTACCAAACTCAAGAAATCGGGCGAAACGGATTTATACCTTGGTTTTGAAATTCTCGGATTGAACTCCTTTTCTGAACTTCTGGATGTAACTTGAACTTCTTTTGAACTTCAAATTCACTCTGATGTAGCGGCAATGATGGTTGAATGGTAGAAACTTCAGCAAATTTGGGATGGTAGCCTTACGGGTTTGGACCAAAAACTGGGGCACTGGATATTTGATTGGGTTTGCTTTGGAAGGAGGGATTAGATTGATTTCAGGAGGATATTAATGAGAACGAAAATGGTTTGTAAGGCAGAGTTTACAAATAGAACTTCATGGTTTTTCTCGCCAATTTTCCTTCGGGGTTTTTCTCGTTGGGATTGATCGGTATAAATAGGGGATGGATGATTTTGGTCATCAAGTTTACTTGGCCTTCACTCATGGTGATGATGGCCCTAGAGTAGCCCTTTCTCCTTGCACGAAACCATGATGAGCCGAAGAAACGAATTTGTCAACATCTGAGCTGCTGGGAACTCTGCAAAAGCTGTGTGACAAGTGACAGTGCCGTGCGGCACACTTTACCGCCAAAATTCAAAAAGTTGCTTGGGCTGTGTCGTGCGTGAGAGATGAGTACCGTGCGGTACTATTGACTGAATTGACTTGGAGAATTTCAATCCAAGAGTTCTTCCGGGCATTTCCTTTTCATCACTGGGGATTAAAAATGTACGAGAGTCTCATTTTGAGGTGTCTACAGTTGCCCCTCTTTGACGAGGCTTACAATCAATGTGTGATGAAAGTCACGTCAAAGATAAAAGACACCCCTCGATGTGGACGTCCTTGTATGAAAACAAACAAGCGAATATGATGTATGTGGTCGCGCTCGTAAGAGCTGCCTACGTACCTCATTGTAAGGATCAGACCAGCGTAGTTCATCGGGGCTAATATGCATGATGCAAAATAGTGATGAGTTATAGAAAACATACCTTGATCGGTTTACGGGAATGGTCATTCTGTCTTTCAACGAGGGAAAAACGAATGATGCGCTGTGAACGCAATCGGCGAGATAGAAACCAGTTGGTGTTGAGAAAACCATCGTTAATGCCGTTGAGGACTTACGAAACCATGCAAAATGTTGTTAATGCCGTTGAGGACTTGCTGGGCAAAATTGTTTGTTAATGCCGTTGAGGACTTACGAAACCATTGGTGCTGATAATGCCGTCGAGGACTTACGAAACCATTGCTGCTGATAAAAATTATTGTCAATGCCGTTGAGGACTTACGAAACCATAAAAAACCGTCATTAATGCCGTTGAGGACTTACGAAACCATTGGTGCTGATAAAAATTATTGTCAATGCCGTTGAGGACTTACGAAACCATAAAAACCGTCGTTAATGCCGTTGAGGACTTACGAAACCATTGGTGCTGATAAAAATTGTTGTCAATGCCTTTGAGGACTTACGAAATCATGAAAACCGTTGTTAATGCCGTTGAGGACTTACGAAACCATTGGTGCTGAGAGACTATCGTTAATGCCGCTGAGGACTTATAGAACCATATTGTGCTGATGGACTGGGATCATTGAGTGAGGTTTTGCATAAAATTTACTTGAAGAATTGATTTTAGTGTAAAAACTACATCGTGCGATATCAAAACTGTACCGTGCGGTTGAGATAGAGTACCGTGCGTCAAAACTGGCAAAGGAGTGTACCGTGCGGTGCTCAAGTTGTGTCGCGCGGTAGAGAGGGTGTGCCGTACGGCACAAGCGGTTTTTATAACTGCCCGAAATCGTTTTGTTTTCTCCCATTTCTAACTCATTCGAATTCCTTGGTCGGTTGTTTGGAAAGGGTAAGAAGCCCGAAAATCATATTCTCCTTCATTCTCCTTCCTCTTCCTTATTTCTCCCAAATTTCTTTAACCTTTCGGTACACTCATACCTAAACCGAGTTATTTCTTCCGAGATACATTGGCTATGGCAGATTCCGGCGAGGGAGGGGGCGGTTCCACCGCGTCTGCCACTGGTTCGTCATCATCGGCACGCAGAGAGAGTAGTACGACGTCCGGCGAGCCCCGGAGTGACTCGCATGTGAGTCTCTCGGCCGAGGTTGGCCCACTTGCAATAGACCCGGTTCACGGATCATCTCGTACGGCATCGGTTGGGGCCGAAACAACACCATCTTCATCGGACACAAGACCGACGGGTCTCGGCGATGCTCACACCGGTGAGACTTCTACTCCGGCAGCGCTACAGGGCATTGCGGGTACTGGTGATGCCACGGCGATGGGCAGTAGTGATGATTTGGGTACCGCACGGCACACTGAGAGTGCCGTAGGTGATGCTGGGAGTGCTGAGCCAGTAGATTTGAGTACTGTGCGGCATACCGAGAGCACTGTAGGTGATGATCAGAGCACCGTGGCTAGCCGCGGGGGTCCAGAGGCTATGGATATTGATCCTACAGGTATGGGTGCTTCGCCTTCTGATATTGCGATGAGCCTTAGTGGAATTGACGTTGTTGTAGAGAGAGCTCGTGCACAGGAGAGTGAGTCCCAGACCGAGGGTATTCCGAGTGACCTTCTGGAGGCTACACTTGTGACTGAGATCCCCGTCGGTGGCAGGGATGTTGTTACCGATGTACCGGTGATTAGGGGAGGTCCCAGTGATAGGGATGTTTTGGTTGAGGATGTTACTGGAGGGAGTAGTACTGAGAGTGAGGAGGTACCTTTGGTGAGACGGATTGCTCCAGGTCCGGCTATTGCCATTGGTACTGCTAGAGTGCCGGAGGAGAGTACTGAGAGAGAGACAGAGGCTCCAGAGCCTCCTTTGTTTACACCTGCAGTTGGTTCTTCCCGTGGGTCTGGTTTGACTTTGGCAGACACCTTGGAGGGGGCGAGAGATGAGGATATAGCAGCGACTTTACAGGAGTTTCCTCGGTTTGAGAATGTCCTGGTTCAGGAAGGTATGGCATCCATTGTCAGAGATGTTGAGCAGGAGGAGAGACAGAGAGAGGCTGAGGTGGTTGCAGGGGAGGGACGTTTGACCATAGTCCGGGAGGTTGAGTTGGCCTTGGAGCACTTAGTTCCCTTTACGCCTGCCACTTACGTGCCATGGGTGCACTTCTTCGTTCCTCAGGGCTGTGACACATATACTCCTTTGCTGCCGGTGTACTTGGATACGAATGTGATTCGTGACCGCTCGACCCATATTGCTTACAAAAACCCTCTGGTATGCATTTCATTTGTCCTTCATTGTCTGTACCTGTTTGCTATACATTCCTTTTGACAATGACTGATGGAGATTGCGTTATGCTTTTGTTTGCAGACTCAGAGATCTATGGGCGGTTATGGTGGCTCTGCGAGTTCTCTGGCATACTATCGTGCCTTACCGTCGAGAGTGAGAGCTTTGGTTGATGCTTCTGGGTTCACCATCTTTATTCGGCTCTTGACAGTGACGAGGACAGATCGCAAGCTGATACGAGCCCTGGTGGAGAGGTGGTGGGATACCACCAATACCTTCCACTTCAGATTCGGGGAGATGACCATCACTCCCCTTGACTTTGCTGCGATTACTGGTCTGAGAGTTGGAGGTGAGCCGATCCCGTTCGACTCAGAGCTGTACTTGGACACTGCTGCTGTAGAGCACTACTTGGGGAGGAGGCCTGGAGGCATTGAGCCGGGGGTGAGATATACTGTCTTGGTGGATTTCTGGGACCACGAGCCAGAGTCTGAGGAGGAGGCTAGACAGATGGCGAGGGCTTACTTGCTGTACCTCTTTGGTGCCTCCCTGTTTCCGAACAGGCAGGGCATGGTGCACTTGGGTTGGTTACCAGCGTTGGAGAGCTTGGAGACTGCTGGGAGGTTTGACTGGGGTGGTGCTGGCTTGTGCACCATGTACTGCTTTCTAGGCTGCGTCTGCCGTGGAGTAGGCACGAGCCTCGGCGGATACTGGAGAGTACTTGAGGTAACCCTTGCTTGCATTTCCTTTTTATGTAAACCATGACAATGCCTTGACTGCTTTTCTTGATTCAATTGTTTCCTGAATATGCAGGTGTGGGCTTATGAGGTCTTAGGAGTATTTGCCCCGGCCAATTCTCATAGTAATGAGAATGTGCTTCCACGTGCTGAGAAGTGGGGATTGGAGTTCACAGGGGCTGGTGACCATAAGGGAGACTTGAGGAGCTTCAGACTTTTCCTGGATTCTACTACAGGAGATACAGTAAGCCTTTTTGTGATTAATCTTTTCCCATCTCTTTGCCTTTTCATCTCTTAAAAATGATGAACTTTCTTTCTTGCAGGTGAGGTGGAACGTTTGGGATAGGTCACGCAAGGACTATCTGGTTAGGAGCAGGGAGTGGACACGGAGTCGAGTGTTGTTGGAGTGTCCATATGGCTGGCGATGGTACTTGGGCGACAGAGTGTCACGTCAATCTCTCGGGATTGACCATTTCAGAGTGCCTTCGCCCCTTCCTTCACTTGTTCAGAGGACTGAGGAGTACACTCGAGCAGAGATAGAGAGATATACAGTGCTGACAGAGGTGATCTTCGGTCGTTCGACAGATTATGAGGGCTACTTGCGTACACACTTGGCATATGACCTGGACATGGAGAATCGCTTGAGAGCCGCCCCTGCTTTACCTGAGTTGAGGAGAGAGATTGAGGTAGTGACTGCTGATGGAGCACTTGGAGTGGTGACGGTGCCTCTTATTACTCCCACTGTTACCTTTGCCACGACAGAGGTGACCTCTTGATTGTTGTATTTGCATTGATTGTTTTCTTGTAACAACATCTCATACATTGTTGATGTACTTTTGCATTTCAGATTCCTGCTGAGTGGGCGACAGCTTCGTACCAGTTAGTGCAGGACTTACAGGCCATGGTCCGTCAGTTTGTGATGGGCCTGGCTCCTGAGGTGCGTCCGCGAGCTGAGCCAGGAGTCGTACTTGGTCGTAGGCAGAGCACCACCAGAGAGAGGACACCGGCACGTGGTACCAGGGCGGCTGGCAGAGGCACAGGCCGAGATGCTGGAGAGGCTAGCAGAGGTAGAGAGGCCAGCCGTGGTACTCGCAGGAGGAGAGAGAGTACCAGTAGTGGGGAAGGAGCTAGCTGAGGGGCTACCCCTAGTGCCGGAGTTGCTGAGGTTGACATCAGACTTGCCTTTAATTTCCATTGATCATGTGTGCTTTTCATTATTCTTAACAGATTCTTATTGCTTGCACAGGGAGCGTCAGGTTCCCGGAGTGTTAGGCGTTCCACGCCTCGAGCTACTTCAGTGACTCCACCTTCAGACCGAGTCCTCCGTTCTTCTGAGAGACTGAGAGAGAGTGTACCACAGAGAGAGGAGCCTGCAGAGAGTAGTAGTACCGATAGCCATCCTTCCACGCCAGAGGAGTACAGACACTTAGGACATGCGCCGCCGAAGCGCCCTCGTACCTGAGATAGCTTGTTAGTAGTAGCATTTTATTAGGTGGGGCCTGCGTGCCTTGTTTTGATTTGGGTACCTGTTTGCCCCTCTGTACAGATGGCCTGCGAGCCGTAGTAGTTGACTTAGCATTGGGCCTGTTTGCCCCTGGATATGATTACGCTTATGACGTGGATGTTTTGATTTTGACTTTATAGAAACTTGCATCTTGCCATGTTTTTCATTCACATTGGAGTTGAGTTTGAAAAATCAAAGTTTGCATGTGAATACTTAATTTAAAACAACTGAATTTGAGATCCACAAACTCGTATATGGGAAGCCGAATTCGCATTCATGATTGTGACTCACAGGACTCAATGAAAGGAAGCTTAGCTTTTGATAAATGATAATAGAACGATGCTTGTTGAGTGCATGTGCCGGCATTGCCGTTGACGAACGAACGGAATGACTCAATGATATGACGTGCATGAATTGACTATATTCGCAATATAACCAATGTTATGAAGTATAGCTTGCCGGTACTCCTTTCCTTGATGCATAAGTCTTCGAGACACTCTTGATTATTGAAATTTTGACTGAGGTTGCCAACCGATCCTTCCTCTAGGTTGTATGCGCGTGCCACGGCTTGTATGCACAGGTTAAATGTCCAAAAGAAGCATGGAATGTGCCACGGATGTTCAAAACTCAGTTTTGCTGGAATTAGCCAACTGTGCCGTGCGGCATCAAAACTGTGCCGTGCGGCACTCTTACTGTGCCGTGCGGCATCAAAACTGTGCCGTGCGGCACTCTTACTGTGCCGTGCGGCACTGGCCTAGTAATGCCAAAAATTTTTGGCAACTTGCAGCCGATTTCTGGTTCTTCCTTTTGGCCCTTCATCAATCCAATGCACGTCCTAGGGCCTTGAAGGGCCACTACAAGGTAGCCCTTGAGAAGTTGTACAAATCTAGCATGATTCTTTACGATTTTCGAGTCGGCACGTTCTTCGAGATGGCCGTTCTTTGGAACTTTAAACTTCACATCGTTCTTCATGCATGGCAGCTATAAAAAGCTATCTATTTCACCCTTCTTTTGCATCCCAAACCCATAAACTTGTTCTTTGTTCAATTCCTCATAATGGCAGTGAGTTTCTCAGCTTTAATGCGCCCTTGGCTTGATGATCTTGATGGTTTGGACTGGCTCCACTTTCGGGGTCATAGGCTGACTTCCCTCCGCTACATTCGAGATGTGTCCATACGTCCGGAGTTGTTGCGGGCCGCAATACAATTTTGGGACCCTGAGGTGCATGTTTTTCGCTTTGGTCTTCACGAGTTATGCCCCACTGTGGAAGAATTCTATGCATACATTGAAGGTTTCGATTTGGTGGAGCCCATCATCCCTCTCCAAGGAGTCGGTTTTGCCCCAGTGCTGTCTTCCAAACTGGAAATAAGTAACAATGCAGCCAAGTCCCTGATTCGGGGAGGTTTTCTGAACATTCCTCGTCTGATTGAAAGATTCCGTTCCAATGACTTTGCTCTGTGCTTATGTTTATTAGCTGCCTTCTTGTTTGTGCAATCTGATGATCAGGCAAGCTCTTCCTTGGTTGGTGTAGCCATGCAAATCGAGGAGCGCAAGGATGTAGCTCCCATGGTTCTAGCTGAGACTTTGATGGGATTAGATGGAGTTCATGCCGGTAGGACCGACGTCTTCGAGGGTAGTCCTCTGCTCTTACAGGTAGGTTTCTCACTCAGCTCTCCTTTTTCGGTTTTTCACCTGTTCTCATTTTACCTCAACGCTCAGCTTAAGGCTTTCTAAGGTTTCTTACTTGTTTTCTCTCTTTCACACAGCTGTGGTTATGTGACAAGGCTAATCTGTTGGAGCCTGTGCCAAGAAACCGGGTTCATGAGACGCGAGGATTCGTTACCAGGGACTTTAAGGAGGTTTTTGATGATGTGGGAGGTTGGGTTCAGGTTCTCTCCCAGCTCACAGAGGAGGTGATTTCTTGGCGGTTGAATTGGATTGATCTTCCAGACATGGCTGTTAGCAACATGGGGCGTCAGCGAATGATTCTGGCAGGTTTGACCCGGTGGACTTTCTATATCCCAAACCGCATCCTCCGTCAACTTGGTGCTTGTCAGCTGTTGCCACCTGTAGATCCCGATAATTTCGTCGTGCCAAATTTCAACGTTGCCACATTCAGGGCTTACCAGAATAATTGGAGGGAGCGCATGACCATTCCCAGAGATCCGTACCCCAGTGTTCTCCTTCCAGCACGTTATAAGAGATGGTTGATAAAAGACATCGAAACAAGAGCAAATGGAAACTAAGACGAACTTTAGACTCGATCTTACTATGCTTGAAATAAGTTGTGTACCATGTGCTATAGATGCTGTTGTTGTTTGTTTCTTTTGGAAGTTTCATGCTCAGCCGTGTAATCGAAGAAGTTTGTTTAAATAAAACTTGAGTTTTGAGAACTTTCCATTCTTGATTTTTACCAGTTCCGTCTGTGAGACATGAAATGCGCACAATGACTTGGAATCAACTCGAAAGATTGTGACCGAACCTCAGGGTGAGGCTGCCTACGTATCCCTTATGAAAAGGAATCAGGTCATGACGTAGTTCGAACTACAAGAGTTTGGTTAGGGTTCACTCGGGTATTTACACTCTCCTTTTGTGCTCTGAATTTTACCTAGTACCGCCCTTTCGGGTTTTCGGCCTAGCGAGCTCTGATTTATTTAGCCTTATCTTTTGCCTAGGCTGCCCTTTCGGGTTTTCAACCTAGCAGGCTTTTGCTCTATCTTTTGCCTGGAACTGCCCGCCCTTGCGGTTTTCAGTCCAGCGAGCTTCTCTCAGGGGTAATATCTCTTGAGTTGATCCAAGTTGACTAGAGTAGAGAATTCATTGCCATCAAGATCGATGAGTTGCGCTGCTCCACCAGATAAGATCTTCTTGATAATGTAAGGCCCAGCCCATTTTGGTCGAAACTTTCCACGCGGATCGAAAACCGGAGCTCGAATCTCCTTCAAAACCATGTCACCTTCTTGTAAATCTCTGGATTTCACCTTCTTGTTAAAAGCACGAGCTATTCGACGCTGATATCCTTGAACATGATATAAGGCTTTGAGTCGCCTTTCATCAAATAACATGAGCTCTTCGAATCTCGCGTTTTGCCATTCTGCTTCATTAATTCCTGATTCTGCCATGATCCTCAAAGACGGGATTTCAAGTTCGATGGGAAGAACAGCTTCCATGCCGTAAACCAGAGAGTAGGGTGTTGCCCCTGTTGGAGTTCGGATGGATGTTCGATATCCCCATAATGCCAACGGTAGTTGTTCGTGCCAATTCCGAGTGGACTCAGTGGTCTTTTCCAGTATAGTCTTGACGGTTTTGTTGGCTGCTTCCACGGCTCCGTTGGTTTGCGGTCGGTAGACAGTAGATTTATGGACCTGAATCCCGAATTCCTTGAGAGTCTCTGCCGCTCTTCCTTTGAAATGAACCCCGTTGTCTGACACAAAGGCTTGAGGGACCCCATACCTGTAGATGATATTTTGCTTGATGAAGTGAGCAACTTGGATCGCGGTGAGAGTCGTATAGGAAGCAGCTTCAACCCATTTGGTGAAATAATCAATTGCGACCAGGATGAATTTGTGCCCGTTTGATGCTGACGGCGTGATTTTACCAATAACATCTATGCCCCAGACAGAAAAGGGCCAAGGCGAAGTCATGGAATGCAATTCTGATGGCGGGACATGCATGAGATTGGCGTGAATCTGGCATTTGTGACAGCGTCTCACGTATTCAATACATTGAGTTTCCATGGTTGACCAATAATATCCCTGCCTTAAGATCTTCTTGACAAGCATCATGCCGTTCATATGAGGGCCGCAAACTCCTTCGTGTATTTCTTCCATGATCCGACTGGCTTCTTCCCCGTGCACACACAATTTGTGTGTTCCACAATGAGATCTTCGATATAGTTTTCCTCCGCAAATGATATATTGAGATGCCAATCTCCGAAGAGCAACTTGGTCCTTCTTATCTGTTCCTGTTGGATACTCGCTTTTCTCAATGAAGTTCCAAATGTCATGATACCAGGGTAGACCATCGTCCGGTTCGTCAATGGTCATGACATACTCGTAGACAGGCTTGTCTCGTTGTTCAATCACAATTGGCCTGAGTCTGACTCCGTTCGGTATCTCAATCATGGAGGCTAGTGTTGCAAGGGCATCGGCGAACCGATTCCTCAGTCTTGGCACATGTGTGAAGGTAACCATCTGAAATTGTGGGATTAAATCGTCCAAATCCTGATGGTAAGGCTTCAACTTGTCTTCCTTGACCTTCCAATCTCCGTTTGCTTGCGACACCACCAAGTTCGAGTCTCCGACGACTTCCAGTCTTTTGACCCCAATTTCCAAGGCAGCTTCCATTCCTACAATGCAGGCTTCGTATTCTGATTGGTTGTTGGTGACTTCAAAGTTTAACTTGAAAGCAAGGGGGATGTGTGATCCTTCTGGGGAAATTAACAATACCCCGATTCCAAATCCTTTCTGATTGGCTGCCCCATCAAAATACATCATCCAGACATCATTGGTGGTGGTCATCACGTTTTCATCTGGGAATTCAAACTCTACATTCTCTGGACCTTCCACAGGGTGATCGGCAAGGAACTCGGCAATGGCTCTTCCTTTTACTGACTTCCTGGTAACATATTTGATATCGAATTCTGCTAGCAGAAGCAACCATCGTGCTAACTTACCTGTAAGTGCGGGTTTCTCGAATAAATATTTGAGAGGGTCCATTCGAGAAATTAGCGTTACAGAATAGGCCAACATATAGTGTCTTAATTTCTTGGAAGCCCAAACCAAAGCCCAACAAGTCTTTTCCAGAGAAGTGTATCGTTCCTCGCATCCGACCATTTTCTTGCTGATATAATACACGGCTTTTTCAGATCCGCCTTCCCCTTCTCGTGCTAGTAAGCATCCCATTGCTGATGAAGTGACTGATAGATACAAAACCAAGGGTCGCCCTGGTACAGGTGGCGTTAGAACCGGAGGATTCTGCAAGTATTTCTTGATTGTTTCAAAGGCTTTCTGACACCTGTCGTCCCATTTGAATGGTACGCCTTTCTTGAGAAGATGAAACATCGGCTCGCAAGTCGAGGTTAACTTGGCGATGAATCTGCTGATGAACTGGATTTTGCCGAGGAAGCCTCGCACCTCCTTCTCTGTTTGTGGTGGCTCCATTTTGAGAATGGCCTTAATCTTAGATGGATCCACTTCGATTCCTCGGGTCGTGATCATAAAGCCCAACATCTTTCCAGCCGTAACTCCGAATGTGCATTTTTCGGGATTAAGGCGCAATCTGTACTTGCGAATCCTTTCAAAGAATTTTCTGAGGGCGTGCAAGTGCCCCTCTCTTTCCTTGGACTTGACAATCATGTCATCCACGTACACTTCGACTTCTCTATGAATCATATCATGCAACAAAGTTGTAGCCGCTCTCTGGTAAGTAGACCCGGCATTCTTTAGCCCAAATGGCATAACCCTGTAGCAGTAGGTGCCCCATTCAGTGGTGAAAGTAGTCTTTTCTCGGTCTTCGGGGGCCATGAGAATCTGATTGTAGCCTGAAAAACCGTCCATGAAAGAAAGCAATGCGTGTCCCGCAGTGTTGTCTACGAGTACATCTATATGTGGCAGTGGAAAGTCGTCCTTAGGGCTGGCTTTGTTCAAGTCCCTGAAATCCACGCAGACTCTAATCTTTCCGTTCTTCTTCGGAACAGGCACGATGTTGGCGACCCACTTAGGGTATTCAGTTACCATTAGAAACCCTGCATCAATCTGTTTCTGAACTTCCTTCTTGATTTCTAGCACCCAGTCAGGCCTCATTTTCCTCAACTTTTGTTTAACAGGTTTCGCATCCGGATAAAGTGGGATTCGATGCTCCACAATCTCAGGGTCAATTCCGGGCATGTCCGCATGAGACCATGCAAAAACATCTTGAAACTCTCTTAAAGATCCGAATGAGCCTTAAATTCCTCGGGAGACAACCCAGAACCGATTTGAACCATTCGTGGATTACTCTCATCTCTCAAATTTATTGAAATTACTTCTTCTTTTAGCGGCTGAGCATGCCTTTCGTTTTCTCGTTCGATTAGAGATCGGAGTTCTTTTGGAATTTCCTCCTTGAACTCAATCCCATCATCGTCAGGGTTAACACAACTTATTTCAGACACAGTAAAATAAGCAAAGTCAATTTCATTCATTGCAAAAGAGGTGGCCCCAGGGGCGTGATACATGAGAGTGGACTCAAACTTGAAAGAGAAATGATGACGCGGAGGACAAACAGACACATGTATTGACTCAGAGGCGGACTCAAACTCAGTGCTAAAATCAGACTCAGTGCCGGACTCTGACTTAGATTCAAATTCAGTGCCAGTGTAAATAATTTTTGGTACAAAAGTGCAGTTTTTATAAATTCCATTGGCACCCACGATGAGCGAGGAAACATCTCCAAGGGCTTCTTGGCTTAGCATCATCAGTTCCATGTCTCCAATAGGTTCCAAATCAAATATCTTTGCAGCAGGCCCGTCTTCAACCATACCTAGTGGACTTTCATTTCCAAACAGCGATACCAGATTCCCTGAGTCAAAAACTTCAATCCAGTCAGATTTGCATTGTCTGGCCAACTCTTCCAATTTTACTGATTCATCATCACTATCCCAGGTGTTATCAGCGAATATTTCAAATCCTGGCAGCTTGGTTCTTTTCTCCATATCCCAAAATGGTTCCGGTTCTCCTTGATAAATAGCCTCCTTTTCTTTGATAAAATGAATGGGGCCCTTCTTTGGCTGGGCACGAGCTCGAGCTTTCCATCCATTTCCTAGCTCATTCTCGTTGGGCTGATAACCAAGGTCGAAGCGGTGATTGTTCATAGGGAAATTAGGGAATTCCACTATTCCTTGATTGTTGCGGCCTAATCCCAAACCTGGCATGTAAGCCATTTTTCTCATCATTTCAATAACTGTGGAGCTAACTGAGAAGTCTTCATCCATTTTGATAGTGAGAACTGCCCCAGCGGTGTCAAAAGAGAAACCTCCGAGAGTGACATCTTCCTCTCCATGCATAATCTCAAGTACAGGGGCGTTATCGGAGACATGAGGACAAATCCCAGATTCTCCGTAAATGGTCAGAGTTCCAGTGGCCAGACCGAGCTGAACTTTCTGATGCAGAGAGGATGGTACGGCCATGATGTCTGGGTGGTGAAGCCATGGCCTGCCCAGCAACAAGTTGAAAGATGAAGGAATGTCGAGCACATGAAACTCGACGTTGGACTTGAAATTCTCGACTGATATTTCTAGTTGAACAATTCCGACTACATCTCTGCGTGTATTATCATAAGCGCGTACTCCGAGATTTGATGGTTGGAAGTCCTTAGATGTGAACCCCAAACAGTAAGCTGTGCGCAGTGGGCAGACATTCAAGGCGGACCCATTATCTAGGAGAATAACGGGAACCCATTTCCCCATACACTTCATGGTGATATGTAACGGCTTGTTGTGGCCGGCTCCTTCTGGTGGCAAGTCTTTCTCAGTAAATGTCACGACATGTTTTGCCTGGGTTGGTGCAAGCAAGGATATTAGCGCTTCAGGGGGAGTATCTGGCGGCACTTCCATGTTGGAGAGAGTCTTGATCAGTTTCTGGCGGTGTTCCCTGGATGAGGAAAGTAGCCCCCAAATGGATACTGATGCTGGGGTTCTTTCGAGTTGCTTTCGGATGGGATCCTCCACTGGCATAGGATTCCTTTGTGAGGGTTGGATGACAACTTCTGGCGTCTGAGTGACATCTTCCGGATTATTTGGAATTGAATTGTCCCGGACGGGATCGTTCCAAGCAAATGCCCCAGCTTGAGCATGGTTAGAGGTGTTGCCTCTCTGAAGGTCAGTAGGTTGATAGACCCGTCCGCTTCTTGTTACTCGGTTGACTGATGGCGGTTCTTCATTCCAGAAATCTGAAAATTCATTGACCTTTCGCTTCCCAGCCTTGATGGACTCCAACTTCTGCTTTGTGTCAAAGTACTCGGACCAAAAACCTGTAAGGCTATCCTCGGCCTTTCGTTTCTCGATCTTGATGTTCTCCATCTTTTTTCCCAGATTTTCTACTGCTTGATTGCGCCAAAATGAGTCATCTAACGTGGCCCTGTTGACGGTCCATACTTCATCGTTGTTGAATCGAATGTCAATAACATCTTCTTCGTCCCAAAATGAATCCGCCTTCAAAACCGAAACATCTGGCTGCGGAGGAAACGGCACGGATGGTCGAGGCAGGGATTCTCCGATAATGTAGGCTTGAGGGAACCAGTCATGATCACCAAAGACAGTCTCTATAGCAGAATGTTCTTCAATCCCGGGAAGTGGTGGTGGCAGCAAATTATCTGGAGGATGGCTGCTAGGGACCCAATGATAAACTTCGCCGAGCGTCCGATTCCATATGTCTCCAGGTTCTTCAAACAATGCAGGGAGTGAAACTGCATCGAGTGGATCTGCACAAATTGCCTCCCATCTTTCTCGCCAATCTTCCTGCTCACTTGGTTCAACATATTCGAGAGTGTACACCATGCCTGCGATGCACACGACCTTGTCAATCCGACAGATACTGGGACCCGTTGGTATGGAAACAACTGGCTTGGCATGAGAATCTGGGATAATGAATTGGCTTGGGTCCCACTCTTGACGGAATTCTTCCAATCTTTGATCATTCATAGCCCACTCTTCACTTTCTGCAATGTCTGCCCATGCGGGTTTCGTTTTTGGCTTATTACTTCCAAGGAATAGAATTCCGAGATCCTCTGGCACAGGGACGAGGGGTTTAGGTTCGGTGGCTGGTATGATGTATAGGCCAGGGTTAATTTTAGTGGAGCCTGGGTTATTTAGAGTGGAGCTGAGAGAGATTTGGTTGATTTGGGTATTAGATTTGTGTTCTGGCATGGGATTTGAGACTGTGTTTGGCTTTTTGAGGGGAAGTGGGATTGTTCCGTCTTCGATGAGGTCTTGGACCTTGTGCTTGAGACGAATACAATTGTTAGTGTGATGGCCGGGCATTTGGTGGTAGGAACAGAAGGCATTGGGATTATGGCTTGGAGGAAGTACTTTGGGTGGTTCGCGGGGCTCAAGTGGCTTGATGGCGTCCTTTTCAAGGAGCTTTTGGTAGACTGTGGTTAAGGGAAAAGGGAATTGGTAAAACCTTCTTGCTTGCCGGGTTGGCTGGGCTGCTATCTGGTTAATAGGCTCTATTTTGGTTGGTTTAGAGTTTGAGAAGCTGGCCTGGGTGTGGCTGTATTGGTTGGTTCCGAACAGGGTATTGCTGTTACTAGAGTAAACTCGTTTGGGTTTGGCAGACTCTCCTTTCTCAAATATACCAGTTCTGAGTGCATCTTCAACTGCAAGGCCGGCTTCGTAGAAAGTTCTGAAGTCAGCGGTAGTTTGGAAAACCACTAAGTGCTTCGCAAAATCGGGCGCCAAGTTCTTTGTGATAATTCTCATTTGTTCTTTCTCTGAGGGTCGATCTATCATCTGAGATGCTTTCCCTCTTGTAGACACCCCGATTTTGAACCCGAGATATGCTCTAGCATTCCCGATGATGAAACGGACCAATCTCGACTACCCGAAACTTGTGAAAATGACTTGAACTTGGTTAAAACCAACCAAACACCACCAAATAACCCAAACCAATCCAAGCATCATCAAACCAAACCAAACCATCAAATTGCCATCAAAAACCTTGAGCGCTCAAACCCCTGAACACTACCTTGAGCGCTCAATCTTGAGACCTTGAGCGCTCAATCTCCTGAGGAGCACCTTGAGCGCTCAATCCTACGGGTTTGAGCGCTCAACTCTGATCCAGTCAGCAACTTGCAGAGTATCTAATCATGAGATTTTCTGCATGGGAGCGTCTGGGGATGATTTGCTACGATCTCTATACGTACATTATACTCCACTAACCCCAGAAATACACCAAGAATACCCTTGAAATACAAAACCCACTCTTTCTCTCTCTCCTTTTCCCTCCCACTCACTCTATAAAAACCATTCTTCACCCCCTGGTTCAAGGGGAATCGATCCATAGACTCCAGTTAAAAAAAAATTCTGCAGAAATCGTTCTCTCTCTCTCTCTCTTCAATACCACTCACACTCCACCCAAAACCACTTGCAAAAAACCACTCTTCAGGTCCAAAATTCGATTCTGGATCATCAACCAGCCACATACATTGTCCAATACTAGCCCAAAATACTCGCAATCAACCGTTTCTAAACCCACATTCAAGCTCAAGTTTTCGATCAAGTTCAAAAGGTAGTTGAACAAGTGATAAACTCACTGTTTTGATCCATCTGAGGAAGATCAGTGGGTTCAAGCAAGTTCCTTATACTTGCATTGAACTCACAAAAGTTCTAAAAGTTGTTTAAAACCATTGACAAAATCTGCAGTTCTGCAGGGGTTGAGCGCTCAAGCCTTAGGCCTTGAGCGCTCAAACCCAGTTCTGGGTCAGTCACTGTTTTGTTGATTTTTATACTCTTTTCCGGTTTTTATTATATTGGGATGGTTAAGTATGTTCATTCCATTTCTAAACCACATGCATGAGCATAGGTTAATCATTTTTATGGCAATCAAATGTCAAAACTCTTGAAAATCTTGCATTTGAACGCAAAACAGTGACTGTACAGTATCATGAATCTTCATTCTACATGTTAATGGTCTTTTGAATCACTCAGAATCAGCTTTTCAAGTCAAAAGAACAGAAAGCCACATTATGGCTTGAGCGCTCAAGGTCCTATGTTTGAGCGCTCAAGCTGTCCTTAGGCTCTTTTGTTGATTACTGTTGATTTAACTTTATTTTGTGTGTGCGAGCACTTTTTGTGAGGCATATGATCTGGATACCACTTTTATTTCCATCCCCAAGCAATTTCTTCATTAATTTATGGCGATTCTTTGATTTTCTTCATTCTTTATGAGATCGAGCCATCTGTTTTCACTTAAAACATCATGGAAAACGTTTTATTAGGGTTTGATCTTGCAAAGAATGAAAGAACAGGCTGTGAAAAGGATTAAATTCATGGGAACCAGAAACTGGTTTGAGCGCTCAAGTCATGAGCTTTGAGCGCTCAAACTGGTTTGGATGACTTGAGCGCTCAACCCATTACCCTTGAGCGCTCAATGCTAATCCTGGAATCCAGATTATAAGTCAGATTAAGTCTTTTGATTATGATTCCTGGGATTGTTGTGTTGTTTCTGTTGTGGTTATCTTCTGTGAATATTTGCAGCAATTTTTCTTTGTTGTTACTATCATTATCATATAAATCATCAAGCACAAGCATTCACAATTAGTTTTTGCAATTTTGTGTTCATTTGCTATTTTATGTAATTTCTATTCCAGATCCTCTATTTTGTGATTAGAATCGAATTTTAAACATTTTCAAAAATCCCATAAAATATTGAGTAGAGACCGGTTCACGGACCGGGCGAGTGGGGGTGCCGTAAAACCCTTCCCTTCTCGTAACCAAACCCCCGAATCCGAGAAATCTTTGGTTTCGCCATGATCAGTAAAATCTTTTTCAATGGGCAAATGAGTCATTTTTAATCGGTTTCTCGGGTTCGGACCTCAAATCCGGGTGGCGACTCTAACAACAATCTTTTCAATCTTTTCAAACGCGAAATCGCACCGATCTCCGTGGGCCGTCCACACCTCTCCATCTTCTGATAAAGTCGGCAAAGGACTCATTTATTCCCATTTTGGTTGCATCCAACTCTCGAATGGTCATCTCAAGTTGAATATTGTAATTGTACTGGGCCATGAAGGCTGCCCCAATATCTTCCCAGCTTCCTTTTCTTGAAATGTCAAGATTCAGAAACCATCGCAGTGCTGGTCCTGTCAGAGTCTGCTGAAACATCTGACCCATGGCATCCTTTTCAATGTTATACATGGACAAAGTGCCTACATATGTTTGCAAGTGAGCTCTTGGATCTCCGCTTCCATCAAATTTTTCCCAGGCTATAGGCTTGAATCCTTCCGGGAGTTTGGCACCGGGAAATAGACATAATTTGTCCATGTCAACGCCTGTGGCAGCTACTTTCTCTTGTTTCTGAACTGATTCCTCGAGTTTGGCGACTTTCGCCATCATTGCTTCCAAATTCGAATTTTCTTGCGGAGGCGGATTCGGCGGTGGCTGCTCCCCTGGACCCCCTGGTGGCTGGTTCTGAAGGGTCAATTCTTGTATCAAGAGCAATAATTTAGCCATCTGACTATCACTGTGTTCCCGTTGTTCTTCCAAGGCTATCTTGAGGACTTCAATCTCATTCTTGCTTGACATATCTGCAGGATTTGCTGAATCTGACTGTATCGCTTTTGACTCAGTTCGAATTAATCGCTGTTTGGGAGTTCTAGTCCAACTAGGTACAGTTTTCTTCTCGCTCTTACCAATGATTAAAACTGATAGTGAAGACAAAAATGAATTTAGTGACTGGTGCAAAGAATGCTATGTGCAGAAATTTATGTACAAATGAAAGAATGATGCATGATGTGCAATGCAACCACAGTTTTGGAAAGGATTGCCCCAATTTTCAGTGCTCTGTTGACTGTTCAAAAGATTTTGCAAAACATAGGCCGAACCTTTTCAGGGGTTGCCTACGTATCCCCATTTCGGAGGAATCAGGCCGTGACGTAGTTCGAACTACAATTGGCTTTTTCCCTCAAACAACAGGAAATAACTGAAGTACAAACTGACTCAACTGTCATAAAAAAAAAAAAATAATAAAATACAAACTGACTCAATAAAGCGAAATACAGACTCGATAAAGCTCAAACTGACTTGAGC